>PVKH010010945.1:0-17990 GCA_004027955.1 Chaetophractus vellerosus | reverse complement strand
GATGGGTGTCAGATAAGGAACAGACGTTGGAAATAGAGAACAAAGCAGAATCCTTCTTTTTGTCCAGTTTGGTGATTTTTGTAATGCTGTTACAGTGTAGATCTCTGCCCCCTCAGACCAGCAGGATACCAAGGAGGCAAAGCAAGTTACTACAAGTGACCCAAATGATGGAGGTCTTTTTATTTTTTCTTCCATACAGAATGAGAAAGCAAACATAAATCCACCTCAAAATTCAAAGTTACCAAATCTGTTTCCTCTTCTCACATGCATGATATCATTTCATAAATAAAAATGCATTGATCAAATTCAATCATTTAATCATGCATTTAATAAATATTGAGTCCACCATGAGCTGGCACCTTGCTAAGTAAGGGCCATGGGTGCACAAACATGAACAGGCTACAAGTCCAGTCGTTCTGCTGAGTTGCAAAATGAATTTGCTAGAACGGCAAGAGAATTTTAGCTCTTGAGGTAAGCATATGGCTTGTGTGGTGAGCATGGCCCAAGACCAGGGAAAACCCATATAACTATGGAGACTATTGATGGATCACAAATAAGAGGGCAAGTTTTCCAAGAAAACAGAGACCCATGTTTAAATCCCATACAGGTTAGTCTTTATTAATAAATGTACTTTGACGAGGGCAATGGCTGCTTTTAGAGTCCCTCTTGTCCCGTGGCACTTTGGCCCCGGAACTATCATTGAGAGCAATCACTGACATTTCTTGAAAAGGGAAATGAAGGTAAGGAAAA
Organism: Chaetophractus vellerosus; assembly: GCA_004027955.1. NCBI lineage: Eukaryota > Metazoa > Chordata > Mammalia > Cingulata > Chlamyphoridae > Chaetophractus > Chaetophractus vellerosus. The sequence continues at coordinate 17,240 of PVKH010010945.1, read as the reverse complement.
GGTTCTACACAAGCTAAGCCTACATCAGACAAGCAAAGAGAAGAGAAAGGCCAGGGAAGCAGGTATTTGAGATCAGGTGAGGGAGGGGAAGAGGAAAAGGCAGGAGAAGAAAGGCATGGGAACTGGAGGAAAAAGTTGAGCTGAATAAGAAAGTGTGAGGGTAGAAAGGAAGGTGGAGGAGCCCGGGAAGAAAGGGAGAATGGGGGAGGGGAAGGAAGAGAGGGAAGAAGAGAGGAGCTTTGTTTGTCTGCAAAGCTCCCTGTTTTGTGTTGAAGAGGGGATGATAATAGAGCATGTGCCTGTTGGTGGGTATTTCCCTTAATCCCACTTTCTTGCTCTATATTTGGTTAGAGAAGGAGGAGCAGAGGTTTAATCTGAACGGAAAACTAGAGGGATTTTTCTTTTCCTGGAGTGACACCGAGGTCAAGAGGGAAACCTGCACTCCTTCACTGAACACGTTTAAGAACACAATGCGATTAGCATCTCTTCTGTTTCTGGGCTGCTTCTATTCCTGGTCCTTGAAACACAAGGGAGTCAAAGGATGTTGTTCGTTAATATTTAACTTTTAATGTTGCTGAGAACTTGGTCCAGAAATAATTGCTCAGTACTCTCTACCTACGGAGATTTGATAGATGGATTTTCAAGTGTAATCCCAGAGTAGGCAACTATGAGATATATTACCAGTCAAGCACATTACGTGGGAGCTTTTGGTAAATTGTAGCTAAAACCTAAAGGACAAGTCAACCTGACTTCTCTCTGCTTCTAGAGAGACTATTTTTGGTTTCAGATCCTGAAATTCCTGTAAGGAATAGGGAGGACAGTTCCAACACTGGCCAACTCTCAGAGCATCAAGTTTTGTTTAGATTACCTAAAAAGACCTGATTCTAAAGCCAGTCGCAGAAACAGTATTTACTAATTAATGTAGTAAAACAGCCAGTGAAAAGTGTAGGAAATAATATTACCATAGGACCACCAAAAATAGTCACTAAACTTTTTCATTTAGAGATTATATTATACTGGGTTATTCTACATCGAAAATAATATATTTAAAGCTGAGATGATTATTTTCTGGCTTGCTCAGAGCTTTAAAGATATCTCAGCAAATGTAGACTGGAAAGATCAATTTCTCCTTAACTACTTTTTTCAAGGTCATGAAGAAGATTGTCAACCTAACAGATGTAAACCATGGATTCTTTTACAGAGTTCTTCAAATGCTCAAAGACTGCTAAATGTGTCAAATTAATGCATCTCCCTCATGATTGAGTTCTTCGATATGAAAGTAACCATGGAAGATTTATTTTTCCTCCAAAAAAATGGTTCTACAATTTCGAGAAAAAGGTTCTCCCTGTACTTTATTTATTAATTATTATTATTATTATTATTTGGTAACTGTCATGAAAATGATCTAGGGGTTAATAGAATCTCCATTTTCTTCCCAGATTCTCTCAAAAATTCCTTTCAAGTGTCAATCTCATCAAATGAGGCCAAAATGTTACGTAGCTTAGAATTTTGATATTTTGTTAGCCATAGTCCCTTAATTATTCTGATGTGTAGATTTTGGGAATTTTTAATATTGATCTCTCTCTAGCGCTGAATAATTTTTAGAAAAAACACAGTCTGAGTCTAATTGCCAGACCCACACCACACACACGAAAGCTGTGAATACAAGCTGTGATCATGAATCACGTGTATGTGGCTTTGATTGTGTGGGACCCACAATAAGATTAAGATTGTTTTTTTCCTCCTTAATTATTCAGAGCTAAGTGTGATGAAAATTAAAACTAAACATATGGATGTGATCACGAAGGCTTTTTCTAATGTAGTTTTTAAAAAGTATGTTTAACATGCCACAAGCACTAATTCCTTTAAATATCTATTTAGGGCAAGGCTTCCAAGAACTTGCTCTAATTGTAGAGGACTTTAATTTCTTTCTTCTTAATTTAATACCACACTTAGCAATGCACTAGCTCAAAGTCCAAAACAGCTTCTTTTCCCTTTATTTTTAGATTTTAATGAACTCCACTTTTATTAATATATGTTGTTTATTAAGGTTTCAATGGAGTGAACTGGTCAAATTCAGAAAGCAACACTGGTTATTGCAAATACAAAGAGAACAAAATAAAAATTAAGAAGCTAATCCTTTCCACAAAAATATGCCCATAATAATTCTCTGTTATGGTTTGTCACTTGATTCTCAGTTTTCTGTGTTAAGGGCAAGAGAGGAGGAACAGGTAATCCAGAGCCCTGGACAACCAGAAAACCACTTACATTTGTCTTAGGAATGCATTAACTAACTTTAAAAAGCTAATTTAATATTAGATTCTATCTAGATGACAACTGATATTTATTTGTCTCCCTTTGGAATTTACTAATGATACCATAAGAGGTGAGTGGCTCAGAAGCATGTAGGACAGTTGGGCTTGAGACTGGAAAGTTGTTGCAGGTTTTCATGGCACCAAATGGGCAATCTCTTAATGGTCCCTCCTCTGAGTAGGATTGTAGAAATGTCAGCAGAAGACGAAGGAACACCTGAGTTGGCCATTATTAGACAGACTTATATTGGATTTCAGCTTCTGCCTGCCTGACACATTTCTTTGGCACCTCTGTTCCATTCTTCCATCTCCTATCCTTCTCCCTTTTCCATTTGTGTCTCTCATACCTCTCCCTGACTCCACACTTCACCAAGCCCACATTTCTTGGCTATCCCAAAACCCTTAAGTGTACCTATTTTACTTATTTAATTAATTGCTAGCAATCTCCCTGAATTGGTCCTTATTCCTCTGGCCACTTGTGCCTTCCCTCTTGATCCACTCCTGAAAATTCCCGAAGATTTGGATCCTTTATGTCTGCCATGACAGATCCCAAACCCAGTTTCCATAGCCATTAGAACCCTACAGAATGTTGACTCTTTGTGGGCCAACCAGCTCCGTTAGATTTTTTTTCAAAGCAGTTTTATTGAGATATATTCACATATCTACAATCTATCCAAAGTATACAATCAATGGCTTTTAGTATAATCACAGTGTTGTGCATCCATCACCACAAAAAATTTTAGAACAATTTCATTACGCAAAAAGAAAAACTCCACGTCCCTTAGCAGTCACTTCTTAATCCCTTTATCCTTCCCAATCCCTATATAACCACTAATCCAATTCCATCTTTATAAATTAATTTATATAATATATATATATGACACACAATCCATTAGCTTTTAATCTGACCAGGTTACCCTGGCCAGATCTCTGTGACTGTAATACAAGTTCCCAATACCAAGGGCTCTAAGGGAACCTTCCTCTCTCAACTATGGTGTAGATGCATTGAGTGACTCTTCAAAAACCCAATAAGCGAGCAAATGTTTTAAAGAAAGTAGTATTCAATGTTTTAAAGAAAGCATCCAGTGTTTTAAAGAAAGCAGCACAAAGAAGCAAAACCTCAGAATTCAGTTTATCATGATTCCCAGCAGGACCAGTAGACTGCAATAACAACCCAAAGGCACCAGAAAATGATAAGGATATTAAATTACAAAATACCAACATTTGCATAGTAATTCCCACTAATTAAGAAAGAAAGATATAAGTTGTTTGTTATAAACACCACCAGGTCTTGAGCAAACACCAAGAGCTCACCACAGAGGCAAACTAAGCATTTGTCTAATCAGAACTACTTTCCAAAGCGTTTTATTGGTACAGCTGCAAAGCGTGCATTTTATCACACATGCTAATAATCCCAGTTATGGCGCCTACATTTTAATCATTTGTTCTGGGCTTGTTTCTCAAACAATTAGCACTAATGAATGGCCAGGATACCTCGGATCATATATGTCTAATTGCAGTCAAGAGCAGTTCTTGTCTGCATGTACATTTCAATTTACCTCTGGGGATAATGTTTGTTAATTGTATTTCTTTATACGCAAGTGAAGAAAAAGGCAGCTCAGGCAAAAAAGGACTAAGTGTTCTCCTCTTTCCCTTTGTTCCCACAAGAAGCTAAAGTCACTTCAAGAGGCACTTAATCCCATCATCCGTGGTTACAATTGCCTTGCAGCGTCAATCAAAAAGAATCTGAAGTAAAATGATGCAGCTATATTGTGTAATTAAAAGCAATTCAGGTAGTTATTGCTTGGGGCCCTTTACAGGTCCAAATACTTAAAATGGCCCTGCGGGGATCCTAAACACTGTAGTGTTTTAAATTTGGTCTCAGAGGAAGGGGAGGAATATGCAAAAAAAAAAGCCTACCACCCTTCCTAGTAGGAACTGTAAATAAAGCAAAAGGAAAGGGAGAGCAAAAAGCCGAAGTGAAAAAAACAAAACAAAACAAAACTCTATCTACAAAATGAAATAAACATAGAAAGAAAGAAAGAAAGAAAGAAAGAAAGAAAGAAAGAAAGAAAGAAAGAAAGAAAGAAAGAAAGAAAGAAAGAAAGAAAGAAAGAAAAGAAAAGAAAGGAAGGAAGGAAGGAAGAAAGAGAGAGAGAGAAAGAAAGAGAGAGAAAGAAAGAGAGAAAGAAAAAGAAAGGAAGGAAGGAAGGAGAAAAAAGAAAACAATCGAAATTTCCCAAATTAAACAGTCCCTGACCCACTCCGACTCTTGCACTTCAGGAGAAACCGTGCAATATTGGCTGGGTCTCTTCAACAGTAAATGAAACAGCCTTCTAGGGGCCAAAACATAAAAATAAAAGCCACCTGAAAATTTACACTTATAAAGAAAATGTAAAGTTTTGGTATGTCTGATTCCACAGTTACTTATAAAGGCTAGATGTGCAAAGTACTTTTTAAAAGTTTGGCACAGATCTGTAAAGTGATTTACTTAATTAAATCATTAAAAAGAAGAAGGAAGAAGCTGGGGAGGAAGAGGAGGAGAAGAATAAATAATTTAGTACTCAAGGCTTTGCAATTTCTCTTCTTATTTGGCTTTTAAAACCAAGAATGATTTAACACGGGTTTTTGGTGTGTGCTTTTCAAAGAATGCAGACCCATCACTGACAGCAGGTTGGGAATGGCACAATTCTCTGGTTTTGATTCTTGGCTAAAATATTTCTAAGTAAAAACACAATTACTCGACAGATTCAAGGCTAGATGTAAAAATGACCAGTATGTTTTATCCTCATTTCCCCCTTTATAATAAAAATGGGAAAGAAAGCTTCCTGTTGATTTATGAAAGAATTTCAGGACAAAAATGCTAAGTGCATGCCTGAATGGTCTGTTGGATAGTAAGAAACTTTTCAGGAAAGATACTAGTTTATTCCTAACATAAAGTATATTCTGGTGAGCAGATGACCAGTGGAAGTGCTGTGCTCTACATACCAATACTTCAGAGCAGTATATAAAAATACTTTTGAAGATACAAATTAGTGGCAAATGTAATGGCAACCTGAAAACTGCTATGTGTGAAAATGAGAGAGTCATATTTTAAGTGAACATTCAAATCATAAAATGATTGTCAAGGAGGTCATCCAACAGTTCATTTAAATAAATAATTGTATTTATTTTCCACACAAATATCCTAACAACTTAAGTCAGTGTAAATGCGTAAAAGTGAAAAATGCAAAAAGTACTCCCCCAAAAGTTTAACCTTAAAATAACCAAATATTTTTCCATCTCTAGAACAGAACTTAAAAAAAAAAAACCTGTCATTTCAAAAAATCTGCCTACTATGCCTTTTCAACTAACTACATTGATCATATCCTTAGAGATAACAGTTTAGGTTGAGAGATAAGTATTTCCTATAAGTTTAAACTTATTTATTGTCCAGCAATCACTCATCCTGCAAGTATCCACTCAAAAAACAATAGCCCCCTGATGGGGGTGGGGGGTAGCGGGTGGCGAGGGTCTGACATGCCCCTCCTGCCAAATTCTTATCACCCTCGCTTTCTACCGTCCTGGGACCCAGAAGAGAAAGTGACTGACAGAGGGGCCTGCCCCTTACCTGAGCTTAATTTTTTGTCTCTTCAACACTGCCACCAAACTTTTCAGATAATGTATATCATAAACAGCCATCTCAAAAGCTCCTTTGCCACAATGGTGTTGTTCAAATTAAGCTACTTGTAAGTATAAAAATGTACTTTATTTTTTACCCAAAGTATCTGTTTCATGTCCTACAGTTTTTACCCTGGCTTTTGGATTAAGATATGTAAGCACTTTCTCTTAGGGAAAGGAAGTGTAAAGTCTTAACTAGGAACATTTTAGGCATACCCAAAACTGAACTAAGAAAAATGAATTCATTTATAATGAATTTAGGCAAAACTTTGTACTGCAGCCTGTCTCCTGTAACAATCGTTATCCTGATTCCCGCTGACAGGTGCTTTATCAATATCATATTTCTTTCCTCTCGCCCCCCGGGCTCTGCACCACCCCTTGTCCCTGATGCTCCCCTGGAATTCCCCGGGGATGGGGCCCACCACAGGTTGCCAGGAGCAGCCCCCCGCAACTGGGCTCTTCAATTCCTGCCATTGATCCAGCTGTGTACACGCTGGCTAAATGCTGCCGGGTCAAACTGGAGAGCAGGACTTGAAAATTCAGTGCTAATTACTGTGATTACAATCTGTGTCCCAAGCAGCCAAAGCCTCCGGGAGGAGTCTACAGGCGACCTGTCTTCGAATCAAAAATCTCAGTTTGAGGGATGCAGAATCCATACATGCTGACTTTCCAGCTCGTTAAGTCATAATATGGGCTTCAAATCACTAATGATACCTTCTCCCAAATGCATATGAACCAAGGCAAGACAGCACATAGAACGCACAAACAAGACAGACGGAGAGAGGAAATGATCAGATGGAACCCAGGTAGCCGCAAAAAACTACCACCAGAGCCTGCAACATCATGCTCACATGGAGATTTTCCTGGGGTGACTTGAGAACCTCCGGATCCAAGCCAGTGAGTGCGTGGGCACTAAAGGAGACTTGTTCACAGGCATCCCTGCTCAGCGAAGTACAGGGGAGAATTTGTCCAGAGAACTTTGAACCTTTTATTACACATGCTCTTTGTATATTTGACATTGAGCTCTCAATGGCAGGCTTTACTAGAGTCAGGGAAAATGATTTCATAAGTACATCATATGACATTAAAGAATCATTAAAAAACAACTGTGGGAGCTGGTGTAGCTCAGTGGTTAAGCGCCTGGTTACCAGGTATGAGGTCTGGGTTCAATCCCTGGTACCGCCTAAAAAATAAAACCGGCATGCTAGAGAATGCTAAAGTAGAACTTTGTTTTCCTGGGATCATAAAAATTTCTTTAAATCAGTTTGAGTGATTTGGAAATAAGTTAAGGAGCAAGATTTATTTATTGCTGTTGGGGAAGCAGCTAGTTTTTGCTTTGGAGTATGTATACGTAGAGTTCCTTTCTTCAGACTATGTGTATATACCCTTGTTCCTGTCCAGGTTTAACAAATACAGTTTACAAGTCCAGGTGTGCAAATGTACTTCTTCCCAGGGCATGAAAATCAGAACACGATTAAGTGCTCTGAATTGTCACACAGAATTCTCAATTCTGAAGGGATTTCTAAACGCACAGTGACATAATAATGCAAGACTTCCAGGACATGTGATTTCACATCTAAACCAGCACGGGGACTTAGAGCACTTGGTGGACATCGTGCAGGCTTTCTATGTGCCCAGATAGGGATTTTTGAGAAATCTTGAGACTTCTCAAGGGAACATACCGGCCAGTGTGGTCGTAAAACCGGCAAAATCTGACCTGTCATTTTAAGCATGACCTGAATCTGCCAACGCATGTTGGAAAGCACCAAGTCGTACATGAAAATACGACTTCAAATGTTTTTCTTCTCCCCCCTCATTTCCTTTTTTCAAGTACACAGTTCACAAGCTTTGTCTCTAAATGTGTTTATTTGAAAATGAAACCACTTTTAAAGGACTTGGTTGTTTTACGCCATGAAAACAAAATAGAAGGTAGAAATTTCAGTATGAACCCATTTTATAAAACACTATTATTTGATGACCATTTCAGTTTGTTATGTGCTGATCATATGACCTAAGTAAATAAATAAAAAAAATAGACGTAATCTTCTATTTTAAGATTTTGTTAACTTCGGATAGTAATTTTTTCTCTTTTTAAAGAATTAAATGAAAGCACAGTGTTAGCTTGGCACAACAAACCATTCCTACATTTCAAAAAATGTCATTGATGTATATTTCTCGGTACTTTTTGAATTCTCACGATAACTTCCGTTAATGGCACAATAGAACTACAATTGAGTGTCCAACTAAGAGTATATGGGTATAATAACAGAAGCATGGCAGCTTGCATCCCTCCCTTCTCCGGGGGGCCTACCCTTGACCCCCTCTTTACCTTCCTTTATTCAAGAATTTACGGAGCCCTGTGCCAGGCACTTCTGCCATTCAACTGAACAATCTAGGAAGTCAAAACTTCTGAATACCTAACTCTGTGGTTTTGTTTTATCCCATGTGGAATGAGAGGCTGGCAAGTCTCCTTGACTCTCTGAGACTATTTAGTTGGCAATAAGAACTTGGCCCTTAATCTTGTTGACGCTGATATATGTTTATCAGCATCTAGCATAAGGCTAGATGCACGTGGCCTATGTGCAGATTTGTTGACTGACTAAATTGTTTAATGATTGCAACTTCCTAACTGGTTAACTGAAGTGAAAATCTAAGTCATAATCCAAAGAGATATCTCCCAATTCAATGGCCAAGAAACTCTTGTTTGTTCCATGTCTCTGACAAATTCTTCTAATGATACTGTGGCCCCTATCACTAAACAAGAACCACAATCTGTCTCTTGAAGGTTGAAAAAACAGCTTACTTTACAAGATAGTTAAATATAAAAAGTACTAAAACATTCACCAATGAATAAAAATAACTACAATGAAGACTATACAGAAATAATTTCAATCAATTTTATACAATTGATTTGTTCTTTTAAGGAGCTGTTAATTTACTGAACTCCTGATTGAGTTGTTACATGAATCATGAAGGTTTAACTATTAAGATAAAGGCAGATATTTCAATCAGGGAATACCCATAATGGTTTAATTAAAGAATTTTTGCCATCTCACTTACAGAACATTGCTCCTTAAGTACTGCATGGAATTTATTTAAAATGTCCCAGAGGTAATTAAGCCCTTGATTAACAATAAAATTTTCATCCCTAACTTCATTCTCAATTACCAGGAAGCTCATTTCTCATTGCCTGGAACTTCTAGCACTTGGTACTTGATGGACTTAACGTACATGTAATTCCATATGAGCCAGACACACACACACACACACACACACACACAGAGGTTAGAAAGAATTGATATACGCAGTAGCATTTGCTAGAAGTTGGAGGATTTGTGTTGCAGAAGGTCTCACTTGTCACCTTCAGTCTGCAGCCTTGTCATGTCCTTATGTGTGTGGTGACTCATCTCTGAGAGAGGAACAAGGACGCTTGAGGGCCTGGACACAATTTTTAACCCTGAGAGTTTAGGTTTTTTTTGAGCAAGGAGAAGGGAAAAGGACAACGATTAATAATGTACTTACTTACACAGCTATTCTGTGCTTCAAGGAGAAACAAAGGGTCGTGAGCCCCAAAACTTGCCCGTTCCTAAAATCATTTCTACTTCCCTGGAAAGGAGAGGAGGGGGTAAGGAAAGCATGGTGGGCAAAAGCATAGGCTCTAGAATCTGACAGGCTTGGGTTTGGTGACATCTTAAGCATGTTACTAAACCTCTCTAACGCTCAGATTCCTATTATGAGTTGGTTATAATAATAGGCTTGTGGTGAGGAGACAATGAAATGATGCACAAAAAACACTAGAATGCCTTTCCCATAGGAAGGCCAATCAATAATAGCTACTGTTATTAAGAAAAAGGCACTCTCCATCCCCTTGTCTGAACTCCATGAGCTAGACATGTGGATCTGGAACAGACTGTCACTTGGACATGCCGTTCATATGCACAGACACAGATGGTGGCAGGCATTTTGCCACATCTGGGGAACACACCCACCAAGGGGCCATGGAGGCCATGTCCATGCTAAGGGGCAGGCACTACAGAAAGGAAAAAAGATGTATTTATATCTACTCTCCCAAACCCGCCCCAAAGTCTTCCAACATAACATTCGTACAAGCTCTATATAAATGTGGCTTAAATTAAAAATGTGACTTTTGAATCAGCTTTTATTTTATTTTATTTTTTTTTGAATCAGCTTTTAAAAATGCATCATGCTTATCTATGCACATTAATCGACATCTAAAAAGAGGAAAAATAGAAGGATTTTGCCCTTCATTTTCTTTTAAAGTTAAGACAAAATTTTATTCAGTATTTCAAATATATATTGGGCACCTAAGCTAGTCCCTGGGGATAGCAAAATGCATAAGGGAAGTGGAGGTCCAGCTGGGGAGGTGGCCACTAAGGCAAGAGAGCAAATGCCAACACTGGTGTGAAAAAGGAGACCTGAAACCCAGGAGAGGGAAGGGTTTATCCAACCCCCGGGTCATTCAGAGGAGGTGACAATGGCCTTGGAGGGGAAGGACAAACTCCAAAGGCAAAATGTGGGCACAGCACAGCAAGGAAGCCTATAGGCAGGCCAGACATTGCATCTCCTCAATTCTCACCACAGATACATTTTTCCTTTGCAAATAGCACACATAGCTCTAACTTGCATAGTTCTAACTTATCTGCTGAGTTCATGCATGTGGAAGATTCTCAGGTATAAACAGCAGCTATGTGAAAGATCAAGACTAGTGTCCTCTTTCTGATCCTGTGGTCTGTCACACATGGTTAGTAAAAGAGTGACATCCAGTATTCTATCCAAAAAGGCTCCTTTGCTTTGCTCTCCTACGAGATTTATTTATGCTTTCAAAATTATCCTAGAAATGTACAGGGCTTAAGTATCAACTCTATTTCAAACAGATAGGGTCTTCCTTTAAAATCAGAATTGTGTTGAAAAGAGATACAATCAGATTACGTTTCATATTAACTGAAGCTTATGAGAAGTATACTAGGGACTGCCCAGATACGAGATGTTAACATAAAAGGTGCCGGGATTTATACTAAGACAAACAAACTTAAATTCGTGGTAGATTTGTTCTAGTGGATTGTGTTTGTATTAATCAGGGTTCTCTAGAAAAACAGAACTGATAAGAGATACCTATAGATATGTCTATATAGCTACAGGTATAGACATATATATACATATATACATATATACACAGTAAATATGAGATTTTTATAAGAATTGTCTCACATGACTGTGGAGATGGGCAAGCCCAAATTCTGTAGGGCAGACTGCAAGCTGGGAACTCTTATGAAGGTTTTCAATGAATTTCACAGAAGTTAGTTAGCTGAAGTGGAGATGGAAATTCTCTCTTCTGAGTGTTAAAATCATCACTTCTTTTAATGCCTTCAACTGACTGGATGAGTTCTCTCTCATTGCTGAAGGCAATCTCTTCCTCTTCTGTTGATTGTAATCAGGTATAGATAGATGCAATCAACTTATTTATGATTTAAGTCCACAAAAATGTCCTCACATTAACAATCAGGCCAGTGTTTGCTTCACCAAACAACTGGACACCAAAACCTGGTCAAGTTGACACATGAACTTAACCATCACAGTGTTCTTTTTCTTTCTTTCTTCTTTTTTAAACATTTATTTATATGCATTACTTCACTTAATTCCATGAGATAGGTACTATAATTGCCCCTATGTTATATATGGAAACACTGAAGTTTATTTTATTCTGTAACTTTAAATTTTCAAACAGGCAGTTGCTGACAATATTATGTCATATTTCACAATTGATATCAATTTTCTCAGAGCCAAAGAACATTGTCACCCACATTGACCAAAGAAAGCTTCTTAAAAAAAAAAAATCAAAATGGAGATTTAGTCAAAAAGTATACTTAACCTAATTTTGACTTTTTTCCCTTCGAAGTTGTCTCTATTTGTGACAGTTTAGAACAGGGTCAGCAAACTTTGTCAATTAAGAGCCAGACAATAACTATTTTAGGCTCTGTGGGACAAGAGGCAAACTGGAGGAAATTATATAGGTACTTACATAACAAGAGAGAACATAAATTTTCATAAAATTTTTACTGATAAAACTCAAAATTAGGTTGAGTATACGTTTCTTGTAATACAGTTCTACTAACGAGAAGAATAGAATTCTTTTGGGGGAATAACATTTTGCTTAATCGGTGTTCAAAGATTACTGTTTCCCTATCTTCAAATTGATTGCAAATGTTTATCTGTAAAAACCATTCTCAGTTTTAGGGCTGTGCAAAAATAGGTGGTGGGCCAGATTTGGTCTCTGGATTCTGGTTTAGAATATTCATCTAAGGGCTGAGCCATAGATAAATGCATACCCCCAGGAAACCCAGTGTTTTACAGAGAAGTAACCTGCTCCACAATCATGGGGACAGGGCAGAATGGTGAGATTCCAGGCCTCGATTTCAAATCACAGGCCAGTGTGCCAGTCGGGTTATTATTCAGAGATATCAACAAGTAGAAGCTTTCGTGGTTCCCCGTGGGACTCTCGTTTTGATCACTTGTTAACTTGGGAGGTTTGACGTCGCTGCCACACCTACTAGTTTGTTCTGCACTAAAGGAAAGTCAGTTTGGTATGAACCACAAAAGGCATCTTATATTCTCCTCTACTATTTGTTGCACTAAAAAAAACAACCACCTCAGTTTCTCTCGTTTTCCTTATTTCCCCTCTCCTGACACCAATACATCTCTTTTTTGGTAAAGTTTTAACAGATTATTTTTGTGTTTCTAACTATATCAAGCATTGTATCCTCCTTTTAAAATATAAAACCCAGATCTCAGCCTTTTGTGGGCTCCTTGCTCTTTGTGTGGTCACAGGGTGGGGGTGGGGAGGAGAGGGAAAAGAGGTGAGGAAGGAGGTTACTGGTGCACAAAAGTCCAGACAGTATTTGACTAAAAAAAATGCAGAGCAGGGGAACAGGGTAGAAGAAACAAATCAGAAATCCCACAAACAGAGGAGGGTTATTTCTCTTTTAAAAGATTAAGAATCGTAGGTTTTCATGCTTACTCAGATGGAACAAGAGAAGACTTTAACCTCTTTGCCTCATTCAGTTTGGGTCTGAACTAAATAAAAATCGAGCCTATTCAAAACATCCATTATAATTTTCTTCTTTCCTTTAAGATGGCAATACAACATCTGGTAAAAGATTTGGGGTTACAGTCCAATGAATAATAATCACAGGGAAGAAAAGTCGCAAGCCCACCAAAAGAATGGAAAGGGAGACCAAATTTGCACAAAGTTCACCTGCCCTTTATATGGACAAACACCCTAGGTAAGGCTTCCTTGCCCCTGTGAAATAATCTCCAGTTCTCGTGTCAAGCAGGGCACATTAATTCGAGTTGTTCAAATTGTAGAGAAACGTGCACAGTATTTTATAAAAGCATCCAAAGGAGCATAAACTGTTTCTTTTGAGGAAGGAACCATGTTTTCCAAATTAGTCCAACTTGGATTTGATGGGCCGAATACCCATTTATCTACCTCTGTAATGAAGGCGTGCTCCTAGATGACTAATAATGCCTTCGGGAAGTAGTTAAACACCACTATGTTGTACACTGGTAGTACACAAGATAAAAAGCAAGGGAAATAGCAAATGAGGAGAAAGAGGAAGTTAGGGCAGTAATTTTGACAATAAAGTAGAAAGAGTTTTAAACGTTCAAATTACAACAGCGGTGTGTTTCAGCCTCAGCAGCACTCCTTTCAGACAAGTCTGTTAATTTCCCTGGTAGAGCTGACTCTTTAGTTATTAAAATTTCTTAAGGATTTTCTCTTCTTTCTGCATATCACATCATTGGGATTACAAAATCTTAAAAATTAATAGAAATCTCTGATCACAGTGACCAGAGAGGATAACATCCGAAGGCAAAATACAGAGGTGAATAACTGATTTTAAGAGCCATGGTTTTAGGAAGTATTATTTTACTAGCCCTCATAAATACTCAACATATAATAGGTGCTAATTAAATATATAAATGACTAAATATTGAATGAAAAAGCCAAATATCTTTAATTAGCTTTATACAAAGTTCCATTCTTTAATATTAATAGTATATTAATAATAATAATTTGTAAAGACTTAAAATTAGAGGAGCAAATGGTATTAAATTATTTACCTACTGACCACATGTGCTTCTGTTAATCATTCAAATGAAAAATAGTACTTTCTAGGAGGCTGATATATTTTAAAATATTTTTGGGTGAAGTACAAAGTTGTTCAGTTGAGATTGATGAATAAGAAAAAGTTAACAGCTGCCTCTTTATCTTACATCATCATATTTTCATTTTAGTTTTATTTTTAAGTTCTCAAGATATTTATAACACTGCAATTTATGGATATGTTCTTTGAGAGCTACAGGTTTAAAACTCATTTACAATTACAAAATTACAAAACAGTAACTCATCATAATCTTCCTGACAGTTTAAGATACACAGGAAACCTCTCTCTCTCTGAAAAGCAAAGCAAAAAAAACCAAAACAAACAAACAAACAAACAAACAAACACAAAAAACCACCTTTAAAATTCCTCATATAATGCTTAATTCCTTAAAACAGTTTGGTCTGGAAGATGCAGGAGTCTTTACACAACATGTTGCCTGCAGAAAAAAAGAAAAAGAAAAGACAAACATCCCCCTCCCCGCCCCCCCCCAAAAAAAACCAAACAAAGCCCCAGCAGAATATACACAATCCACTGCATCTGGTACTATTCAAGGGAGCATACCTATACTGCCTATGTTTCACAAAATATGTCATCACATTAGTCTCCAATGGAGAAGCAATTAAATATGACAGTTCTCACTAAAGAGTTGAAGTACCAGTTCCTGAGATGCTAAAGCCAGGTAAAACCGTTTTGGTGTAGAATTTGTTATTCAGTTTATTTAGCTGGAACACAAAGGAGTTAGAAGTAATAGCACAGGCCTTCTTTCTATCAGATTTCTTGGGTCTCCCCTCCTTCCCGCTTCCCTCCTCTTATCATCCCGAATTGCTACTGTCCAGGTTTCCCCCTGCTCCATACATTAAACAGGCCCAGGAGAAGAATCCAGCGAATAGTTCCCTTGCTCTGCTTCTCACGCTTTTGAAACGAGTCTATTGCCTTCCCTATCATTTATCACAACTTAACCAATTGCAAATATTTCTGCTCTTCAGGTGAAATCATCAGTAAATTTTACTTCCATGCTTTGAGGCATTGTTCTTTTTGTTGTTAAAAAGAACAACTACACAGTATAATTTCTTCTGCTGGAGAAGCTTATTTAAGGAAGGAAATTGAGGTTGTCTTCAACTTTTCAACAAGGCTTTGTTAGCTCTGTAACAAAGCTCCGTAAC
The DNA here is from genome assembly GCA_004027955.1 of Chaetophractus vellerosus. Taxonomy (NCBI): domain Eukaryota; kingdom Metazoa; phylum Chordata; class Mammalia; order Cingulata; family Chlamyphoridae; genus Chaetophractus; species Chaetophractus vellerosus. The sequence continues at coordinate 1,922 of PVKH010010945.1, read as the reverse complement.
TGTACCAGTGCATAATATTTTTCCATCCACATTTTTCTTTTTATCGTGTTGCCTGCCAATATCTGGTCTATATTAACAAAGTACAACAAAACCACGACCCCGTCCCCTCCTCCTCTCTGGTAGAGAAACAGTGGGAAAGCTTTGCGCGGGAGACCCGCGGGCTGAGCGTGGGTTGCCGCCCGCCTGCTCCCCGCACAGCTCCCACCGGGGCCCGCGCCTTCCCCGCGCTGCCCCACCGCCTCGCCGGCGCCCTGGCGCGGCCGGCCCCCTTCCCCCCGGTCTCGCCCCACGGCCACACGGGGAGGCAGACACCTTGCCCTCTCCTCTTTGGCCTAGCATGGACTGTACTGAGCAAAGATGGAATCGAAAGTGCTTCAAGGCACAGTCCCGGCTTTCTCACTAACAAAGAGGGCAGCAAAGCAGCAAAAAGAGATCTGCACCGCCCCCAGCCCAGTAGTTCCTGCCGCAGCCACCCTGCCCGGTGCCGGGTCTGCCCCCATCAAGGCCGATTTAATGCGCCGCCCAGCTTCACGCTGGGCCTGCCAGATTGTTAGTTCACTTGCATACAGTCGTCATGATCCGTTTTACCGCAGCTGCTAGCCAAATAGTAAAAGGCGAACCTAGATACCTAATGGAATACATCCACGCGGTAAAGCGAGAGCGGGTCGTGCAGACGTGCTGGCTGCAGACATCCCCTTGGAAAGATGCGGCTCCACAGCACTCCTGGCGCTGCCCTCCCAGAGCGGCCTGTCTGCAACAGCACAATGCCCAGTGGCAACTCTCAGCACAGGGGCGAGGTGGCACTCGGGGGACCAGGACAAAGATCCATGTGAACTAGGCTAAACGCAGGTTGAAAGTTTCCAGGATTCAGAGCTTTTCTCTTCCCCCTCTTCCTAAAATTTATCAATACAAGAAAATCAAGCTGCTAAGTGATAAAGAAAAAGAAGCTTCTGAGTGCTGCGCTATGGAGACCTGCAGGCTTGGCCCAGGGTCATCTGCACTTTCTACCGGTGTCTGGAAGACAGGGAAGGTGGTGATGTCGCTTGCGGCCTCCCTCTTCCCTCCTCCCGTTTATGCTGACAACATGGCCCATCAAACTCTGAAGACATTTAGCCCCAAACAGACCCATGCGCCCAAAGGCACACATCCTACTGACCACATGAAAACTAAAATTCGTCTGTGTCAGCAGCTAAGGCAACCACCCTCAACCACCATTCCCTGCGTCTTTTCCTTAAGCATGGTTAATACTCAAGCAGATGGTTGACAAAGGAGTCTAATGGAAGAAAGGTTTAGTAATTGACCTATAAGTGGAAGGCTTTTTGGCTAGGATCACATATACATTATCTCCACATAAATGGTTGAGTACTTTGTTGGTCACCAACAATGTGTAAGGCACACCACAGCATACAAAGGCACCCACTCCCCCCTTTAGGGTTCACACTTTTAAAAGACAAGAGAAAACAGCCAGGATCATTCTTTTCAGTTCTATTTGTTTTCAGCTTAAGAGGAGAGAGACCTTTTAATGCAGCCCTTCATCCTGATCTACAGGAAGGGGACAATTTGACGGTCCTTACCATTATGCTTTCTCTGGCTCTAATCGCAAGGCTCTATAGAACTTCCAGAGCACAGTTATTCAGAAAGAAGCTTTCAGCATCCCAAAGAAGAAAAAACAACTTCTTGGATAACTCAAAAACCTGTGTTTAAACTAAGTACTGAGAAGGGCCCAACTTATATTAAATGGGCTTTGGGGAATACCCATGATAAAATCCATTAAAAACAGTCTAATTTGATCTGTAATATTAACACTAAGGGAAGCGGATGTGGCTCAAGCGATGGGGCTTCCGTCTACCATATAGGAGGTCCAGGGTTTGATTCCCGGGGCCTCCTGGTGAAGGTAAGCTGGCCCGCGCAGAGAGCTGGCC
>PVKH010010944.1:0-17992 GCA_004027955.1 Chaetophractus vellerosus | reverse complement strand
TTGCTCCCCAGGACTGGACTGGGTCTCAGAAGTGTGAAAAGGTCTCGGCTGAGCTGAACAATCGCTCACCTCTTGGCAGTCACGTGGCCTATGTATATCTGACAAAATCATCTCCCTGAGCTTTTTCCTACCGAGAGGGGCAGTGTGACCCCTGTTATTGAGGAAAACAGCCAGAATGCTCTACATGGAAGGTGCTCTAATAGGTCCTAACAATGATCTCCTTGTTAGTTAGTATTATATTTCATGCTAGTCCTAGTATCACAAGCAGTAGAAGACTTTCCTATCTCTAAGATGCACTGAGCATTGACAAATAGGAAAGAGAAACATGGATTGGGGGAAAAAATACTAACTGAGAAAAGCTAGAGTCCCATAGCACATACAAAATCAACCTCCATTTTTCATTCCAAATATTTTAGTTACTAGTAGATTTTTGGAATTGGAATTAACTTGTCAAATGATCTATCAATATATGTCAGACTAACTTTAGCTGAGCTTCTCAGTTTTAGGGAAATATCAGTTTAAGAAAATGGCCTGAAGCCAAGCATTCTAGAAGAAAGAGCAGTGATTTGAACAGTTCCAGGACCAGGTTAAGTTTAAAGATGAAATATAAGATCTGTTCATGAGTTGTGACAAAATTAAAAAAAGGTATCCTAGGTGTCATACATGAATAGCATGGAATATACTAACGTATAAAATCATTTACTTCTGTTATAGAAATAATTTTGCACTGTAATGGAAATACTATTTAGAAACAGCTTAAATCAGTCAAATTCTTCAAATAATTATTCTTCCTTCAGTCATTGGAATAACACACTAAGCATGGTACCTTCTTAGGAAAGTCTTTGATAGTGAAATGCCACAAGTTTTCTTTGTTGGCTGATATATCTGCCAACCATTTGTTAAACAAGCAGTTAAGTGTTGAACTTTTCCATTCCTCGAATTTTGTAAGAGCCTTTAAAACTAGGATAAATAAACTTGTGAAATAAGGAACTGCTTTGCCTAGATGAGGCAGATGGAGCCGCCATCCCTTGCAGACGGACTTATAAGAACCAGCTGACTGGGGCCTGAGCAAACATTATGCTCCCTGTCACTCATCAGAACTGGAAGTTATTTAGATTTTGCCCAAGAGTGTATGCGAATTAGCCTGGACTCAAAGGAAAGTCAATCACATAGTGGTTAAGCAAGAAGTTAAAAATAAATGGACACAATTCTCTCTGGTAACTCCCTTACCTTGAGAAGTTTGGCAAAGAATGGGGGAAGTTTAATTTGTCCACTGGGGATTCTCCCAGCTAAAAGGCATCTACCAGTTTCCATGATGTGAAAAACCACAAAGCTGGAGACATATGAACATGACTTCTGTCATGCTATCTGTGATAAGAATAACTCTCTTGTCCTGATCACTTTAAGCACCGAGTTTGTTAATCCATTTTTGTTTTATTTACAATGCTACTTAGAGGCACTAATGATTGATTCCTGATCTTCTCCCCAGTACATTTTTTACTTACTATATATGTAATTTTGTTGAAGACATAGAAATATTTTTTCTACTTCCAATTTGCTTAGAGCAATTTTTGAACTGAAAAATTTAGTGATAATCATCTTTTGGTAAAGGAAAGCACATCTGGAAGGAACAACCAAAATAAAGAAATACAAGGAATGGGAAGTCCTTTTTGGTACACGTATGTGTGTTCAATTTTACCATACCAGACTTCCCAGTTATCTTCACTGCTGTTGGTCAAGTAATTTTGTCATGTGAGCATTTATAGCCTGTCATGTAAAGGATTTTTAGACTGAAAGGACTTCTTTTTGAGACCATTTAATTTATATATTCACTTTGCTTTTAAAGATGTCATTAATAAACTTGGGGAAATGGACAAAGTCATGGGAAAGGTGGTTGAACCCGGAGCCTGATAGAGAATGAGACATTTCAGGGAGATTTGAGCTGCCCTTCTTGATGGCAGGGAATCCTGAGGATGGAGTCTGATAAGTCAAATACACATGAGTGATTGTGTGCACATTCTTAGCACTTCAAGTAGCCACCCAATATGAAGGTGTGTCCCCACTTTAAGAAAATCATATAAACAATAATCCTCAAATTCCAAGTAGAATATTAGTGGGTTATTTAATAGAATTTAAAGACTCCTTTAAATAGCTCAATAGCAGACCTTTTAAAATATGATTCAATTTAAGAAAAAATACTCACATCTCTTTTTGAACACTTTTTTGCAAGGCTAGCTGTAAGAATCAGCCACGTTCTGCCCTCATTGACATTTCAAGCAGACTGGGCCGTGGAACATTTACTCAAGTCTAATTGCAACTGTCTAGGTCCATAATGAAGGTTTTCCTGGATACCTTTTATGAATTACAGGAAGTAAAGCTCCCCTCTGAGCAGCCGGCCAGTCAATACGCTTTTACCTTTGGAAGAGAGGTTATTAGAGGCCTATTGTCAATGCATATTCTATTCGAGACTGAAACTTTTAGTTATACAGTGACAGTAATGCTTTTTTGTGATTTCAGGTTCTTGTCACTGTGGAAGGTGCATTTGTTCCACCCAGGAATGGTATATTTCAGGGGAATTCTGTGACTGTGATGACAGGGACTGCGACAAACACGACGGCCTCATTTGTACAGGTGAGGTACTGATCCACCTTTAACCATTTTGTAATATAGCTGAACTACACCTACCACACCACGCTGTGGACTGAGGGACCGGAGAGCTTCCACGTACTCAAGTGCCATCTAACATTACAAAGTAATTGTGTAAAGGGAGGTGGGCATTTGGGAAGACATGCTAAAATTATTCTCAGGAATTGAAGGATACAAGGAAATGGAGCCAAATTCTATGATTGTTGGGAAACTTCCACAAATTAGTTTTCCCCCAAAACTCGAATCTATACATCTATGTATTGAAAACAGGAACGAATTCTCTTGATAACCATTATACTTTGAGCATGGTGTAGGGAATAGACTATCTTTAAACAAGACCTAGGTACCAATACTTGTGAGATGGTTGAGGTGTTGGTTATTTTTAGGGAACGGTGTGTGTGTGTTGGGGGTGGGGAGATGTTATGAAGAGACTTAGCAGTGTAATAACTACTAGTATCCTAAGTTATTGAATCCTAATAATTGGTTACAAAACACATTTGCCTAAAAAGATACAGGGGAAATATAGAAGTATGTATTTATTCCTTCTGGTTTCTAGCTAGAGATAAAAGATGAATATTTGTGTGGGTTATTAAGGTAGACATTCACTTTCTGGCCCTCCTTACCTCACAATGCAGTTCTCCTAGCTAATTACTTGGCCTGCTTTATATCATGTCAAGCAGCTTTATGTTTTTTAATATTTATTCATGTCACACATAACTTGCTCTCTAAGGGAAAATGAAAATATGACATGGAAGCCCAGCTGGAGCTATACAGTAAAGTTATTTACTGATCAATACTGTATAGATGGTGGTACCAAATAGATGCCCTTCATTGTCTGAAAGATCATACTTCTTATAGTAGCTTAATAAAATGTAAAGATTGCTACACAATGAAAAAATCTGTAGACAGTGAATGAAGTGGTTTTTTGTTATGAACAATTATTTATAATAATATTTTTAGCTTGGTGCATTTTGATCATAATAATGACTTTCTTGTATAATTTATTGCAGGGAATGGAATATGTAGCTGTGGAAACTGTGAATGCTGGGATGGATGGAATGGAAACGCATGTGAAATCTGGCTCGGCACAGAATATCCTTAACAATTTCATGGGGGAAGACTGGATTCTGATATTTTAGGCCATGAGAACAAACAAATGCATTGGAAACCATGTATAATCACCACTAGGACAGATCAAACAGAGTATTGTATGTTTTTCTAATTTTGAATGCCTGAATGAAATCTGGGTACCCACTAGAAATGAATTAAGCAAACTGTGATGTAAATAACACCATGAACAAATTTTTCTACATAATTTACATCAGTGGTTCTCAATGAGGGCAGTTTTGTTCCCCAGAGGACATTTGGTAATGTCTGCAGACAATTTCAATTGTCACAACTTGGGGGTTGCAGGGAAGGTGTGCTACTGGCATCTAGTGGGTAGGGGCCAGGAATGCTGCTAAACATGCTGCAATGCACAGGACAGCCCCACACAACGAAGAATGAGCTAAGATGGACTATAGTGATGAAGTTGAGAAACCCTGAATTACATGGTTGTTAGAAATGCACATCCTTACACACAAAAAAGAGCATAGTGGAGTCCAAGGAAAATATGTCATTGCTCATAATTTCCCTGGATTGTAAATCACTCAGACTTTCCATATGAGGACAATGAAGGCAAATACATGGGATATGAAATTTGAGGGGTCAGAAACCAGATGACTGGTGCTTTAAAAGAGAAATGACTAGTTATTTTTAACCATTAAATCATTTTTCTAGTTTCATTTTAAACTCAAAAAGACGAATCTCTTAAGATGAAGAAAGAAATTATGAAAAATGTACAATTTAACATTTTAATAAATAGTGACATAAGTTGTTCACACTCTGTGTCAATATATATTTTCCTACCAATAGTTAACAAAAAAAGAGAAATGAATTATTATTCAGGGATATCAATTTTAGGTTACTAGAGCTAAGGGATTACATTTGTACAACTGGGAGGGGTTACATGTACAAGGAATCTGATGTTTCACTATTTAAATAATTTCATGGTAACTTGGCCTTTTAGAAAAGACAATATCTAGATGGGTATATGATGGACCTGAATATGCATTCATTTCCCTTAAAAGACTCTCTTTTTTCTAAGAATATATTTCTTACTGGAAAAGTAGGTAATACAAAGAAGACAAGAAGAGATATTGTGATAAAATGGCTCCAATCTTAAAAGCTCAGAGAAGGACAGAAACACTCTTGAAATGGCTTAAATAGTAATTACAAATATTCACTCAGTGGTAGGAACAAAATGTTTATTTTCTTAATGATGAATTTTACTCTGTATGAAATTCACATACATGTACAATAATTGGGACTTCTGTTAGTTATTTACAGCTAAATCTACTTACACATATTAGTTTAGGCAACCTTTAATTATTTAGAGTTTTTTAAAAAAAACACCCTTTTTCAAAATGTGAATTACATTTTGTAAAATCCTCTAATAATATAGCAAAATCATTTCAATATTGTTTATGATGAAATTTTTTACTTGGAAATTTTATTTTAATGATGTAAATATTCCAGTGTTATGGCTTGGACCTTATAAGTCAAATCACTAAAATAAGGGAAAAAATGCATCTGCTGACTTACTTAAAAATTTAATATTGAAAATTGTTTTAAGAAAAAAATTAACTGATGATAAATTTTATGGTACTAATAATGTTATTATCTTTTAATAGATTTATAAAATTCTTTCTCTATCCTGAGATTAAGGAGTGCAACCATATTAGTTTTATCTTTATTACTATTTCAGTTGATAAATTGACACATCATTTTTGTAGAATGAGGGAACAATGAGTAGTCAAGAAATAATATAGATTGTTTTCTTTCCTCTTCTTTATCTAAACATGTTAAACCTCAAAAAAAAAACCTATTAAAATTGTTCAGTAGCAAATTTGATGACTTATTTGTTGATGCACAAACATTAGAATTCATTACTTTATCCAGTTATAATACAAATGACATTCAAGTTCCACCTTTGCAGGGCTCAGCTTTCTATTAATAATTAATAATAAGATAGTCAATATTTTAGACTTTGTACCATCTTCTTCTTTGACTGTTTGCTTAATACATTAAAAACGTTTTTTTAAAAATTCATTCTGAGCTCTCAGACTGCGTAGAATTACAAAAACTTGTGGATTGGATATGGCAATTCGGCCATAGGTAGATAACCTCTGTTCCACGGAACTGCCCTTAATAATTCCCTCGTCCTTTTCACACAACCTCAGGGATATCTTATTGTTCTTATAATTCTCCAGTTGTTGTTATTCTCTTTCATTAATAACAACAAAAATGCTGCTCTTTTAATATTTTCATATAAGAAAAGTGTCAAAAATTCAAAATGAGTTTCATCCAAAATTTCAACTAAGCTGAAAATGTGTTATAGTCAGCTATATTCTGGGGTTTATTTTACTACAAATCCTATAACTGAATTATAGCTTAGGACACATGGTACCTAAATTCTAATGAAGGCGTTTCCTTTTAAAACAACAGAAATATTTTCTTTTCACTTCTTCCTCTAATATTTGTATGTGTATATATATGTGTGTGATTTTTGACTCTAACAATGCAACATCAATAGATCTTTAAGAAGTGACTTAATTTATACATTTTACATTGGAAAAATAAAATAAACATAGTTACATATGAAGACATAAATTCTACCCTTCTTAAAAGTGATTTTTGCACTATGACTTTTGAACATTACTGAAATAGAAACCCTAGGTTAAAAAAAAAAGGTGGGACAAGAAGAAGCTTGTAAGGGATGGGTTAAAACATGCCATATTAGCATGTTCATGTTTTTATGAAGTTACAGTGGGATCAATGTCAGAGCGAAAGAATATAACAAGTTTCAGGTGCTGCTGGTGATAATCCCATTTGTTTGGCATGCCATCACTGTGGAATCCTTCACAAGGACCTTGAAGGAATTGAACTAAGGCCCTAGGACATAAGAGGAGAATCATTATACCCCATTGTCTTTCTGGACTTCTTGGTTATCAAGATCCCAGCAGCACCTTGGAAGGAATGGCCTCCAACACCTCAAATGCAAGCGCAGTCTCTGTCAGCAGACATCAGAATTAAAACAAATGTTATAGAGAACAAAGGGGGAAATCTAAAATATAAGTCAGCCTTTGATTCAACTATCAAAACTTTGGAATCCTACTTGATATTCATGAGAGTAAACAGGTCCCAGGTGTCACTCTGTAAACTAAGAAATCTAAACTATTAAATGCATTTTACTCTAAAGTACCTCCATTTACACTCTGGATTTTGAGACCCTGCATTTTGGAAAACAATCGAGCATTTAGCTCAATTGCTTTCCCTGGATATAGCTTTGTTCTGAAATAAAATTGAAAATAATTCTCAATTATTGCATTTCTTAGTGAGTCTGGTCTTTCCTTCTTGGGGAGGTATCAAATATTAATAATATCTGTGATATTCTGGAGAAAACTTTAAATGAAGTGGTAAATGTCTGACTTAAAGAACAAGAAACCAAGATGATTTTTCATTTTCATTTCCTTTTTTTTTTTTTTTTTTTTAAGAAAACCAAATCTGATATTGGTCAACCTGAAAAACAAAGCAGACCACTTAAGTGCTTTGGGCATTAATTAAGCAAGTGGCCCAGTGTGAGAAAGAAACTGCTTACTGTCCAAGAGGCAAACAACTAGAAGGACTGGAGCAGGAGTCATAGTGCCCGTTGTGGATCTCTTTAAACCATCCACGCTGCAAAACTCAGGACAAGCAAACAACTCGCTACTTCATCCCTAAATTGTCCAGGATTTGAAATGAGATGATGCTTAGTTCTAGTTCATTCTTTTACAGAAGGTAGACCATTTGCATCTCTTTTCTATTTTTTTTTTTTTCAAATCACGTTTTAGCAAACCCATTTCAAAGGCAAACTTATTAGAGCAAAAATGGTGTCACTAGGTATATCAGAACAATTAACATTCCCGAGCATCATTGAGGAACTGGGGAAAGCAATCAACTACCCTAGGGAATCAGTAGAAATGACCCTCCTACGTCAGATATGCATGCAAAAAGAATGGGAAATTATAGAGGCTTGGTACAATTGACATATGTACATGGCGGTACAAAACACACGGTTTGTAAATACAAATGAATTCCATCAGATTTACTATACAGAACATCAAGAGTGACAGATCGCACTTAATAACAACAAACTTAATTTTTGAGGGAGAAAATGGTGAAGTCTTATCTTGGAAAAATAGCAAGAGAGGTATCGTCAAATAGCTAAAATTTTCTTTGGCATGGTAAAGGGGCAATTGAATTTACCAACTTATTTACATGACAATTCTCTATATTCATGGGTGTTGCAATGCCATTTTGTTACGTAAAATCGATTGATGTTTTTAAATATGCCTTCATATAAATATTTTATTCAATATGATGTGTTTGTGAATACAACAAATGATATTAAACACAGAAACTGTACAATGCAGACAAACTCTTTGCATATATGTATGTAAATTTAGTAATACATACCAACAGTTCTTGATACACAGGTTCTACTACATGCAGTTCAGCAGTGCTGTCCTCTTCCCATGCAACAGATGAGACCAGACACAAAATAAATGATCTAACTAAACTACAAATAACAAGGACCCCTTGGCAACATGTCTAAACGCATATTAGAAGAAAGTATTTTGACATCCACTCATAGGGATAAATGCCCTTAAAGGATAGGAGACCTATATAAAAAACAAAACAGAGGTGCACATTTAGATAAATCTCAGCCATTTACGGAAATACACCTTAATTTTGACAAACAAAACGGACTTGCTGGGGAAAATGAAAGCAGCAAGAAGTCTGATAATTGAAAACAGAGGTGGGCTTGCCTGATAGGTGCGTGTGTCTGAGTGTGAGTGCACGCGCAGAGTGTGCTAGGCAGTGTCTATAAGCACATCTAATGAGAATTTCAAGTTAAATGATTCATATTTGGCCACCCATTATGGGAGATATGTCTTCCCTAAATAATTGGTTGATAAAATTCATCTAATGTATTTGGATTTATTCTGCTTAAAACAATAGGCTTTAAAATGCAGTAACCAGAAATCAAGAATTGTAAAAGGAATCCTCTTGTGTATTTGTAATTTAGCAATATCAACAATATAAATCTACCAACCATTATGCTAACTTTTTATTTATTAAAATAGAATCCAATAGGAAAATGAAATAAGCATAAACAGTTAAATTTATACTAAATCTTTAATCAGCTAAGCAGGCCAAAATTTGTAAATGCTGGGCAAGGGCTGTCATGGAGATTTATGAAAGCAATGACAAAATAATTTCCTGGTAAATACAGTGCAGGTGGGGAAAAATGATGACTGAGTCATCCTTCTACATGAAAATAATAACAAGAGGCCAGTACATTGATCCCACATATAGCTTCCCATAAATGAGGTTCGGTTTGTCTGAATTTACTCTTCTGAGAAGAAAGCATTGAATTTTATTAAGTATACACAGAATTAACAAATATATCTCCAAACAGTTTATTATGAAACATTTTGAAACTCTTTATCTCCAATAGTGAACATTTTGCGTGGTATCTTCACTGGGTAGTCAACTATTCAGGGCCTTTCTTAGTAGTTGTCTTGACTAAGCTAAGAGGTCAGCAGCATTAAATTAAGGAGGAAATTAACAAAGCAAATTAAAACAAAAGCTAATAAACGGAATGGGCCAAATACCTGATGTTTGAATGTGTTGGTTTGCCTTTTTAAAAATCTTTTATCTAGAACAATTCAACAGACTGTATTCTGAGATCATGGCAAGGCACCTCTAACCCAGCCATTGGGCAACGTGGGCTCCAAAGGGCTGAGTTAGTGGTAGGTACTGGTGAAATACACAGTACCAGACTCAGCATGCTGAGCTAAAAAAAATATTTTTTTCCTAATATGTCCAGTTTAAAAACTTGTCATTAAACACCAAAAATATTAAAGTCTAATTTATAACTAACGTTTGCATTGCTGCTGCAGAAAAGAACACAACAGCGCCTTGCCCATGCTCTGCTGAGTAGGAGTGGAATGCAGCCAAAAATGGGGATGGCATTGAGTTCAGTTCATTAAAAACAGGAAAGAGTATATCGGAAATGGATTTAGGTAGCGCAATTCTTGTGGGTTGTAAGTATTGGTTTTTCTTTTTCCTTTTTTTTTTTTCCCAAATAATGAGGATTAGTCGATGAAAAATGAACCTTAATCAGGCCTACAAGGCCTACAGAGTTCTTTGGACCCACTTTCCCAAAAACCAGTGGGTCTTGCTCGCTGGGCAAGGCAAATGTTACCATTACCAGTAAGCTTGTGATATGTATAAAACACACACACACAAAGAAACTATAGGGGGTGCCAAACACGTATCACAGAGAGCTTCCCATGGACTGTGTTTGACCCGTTTCCACCCTGGCAATGCCGACCTGCTACCTTGAGGGCGTATATGTGTGTTTAATCAATAGTGTGAGCCAGAGACAAGAACATTAGTCTTGATAGGTGCGATTTGTAATACTGGGTTTAGAAGGCTTCCTGATTCCCTGATTGATCGCCGAACTAAGCCAACTGCAACAGTGTAGATTTAGAGGAACACAATCCCTGCGAAAGGTCACAGACAGTGGAGCGAGCAGCCCTGTAAAAATGGGGAGAAGAGAAATCCATAATAGCACAGGTTTACAGCGTCTAACTAGAAATTACTCAATATTATCTGTGTGCTACAAAATTGAACTTAAACACATGGATTTCGCTAAAACAGGACTCAAAAAAAAGGTTATGGGCAACTGTCAGCAGGCAAGGTGTCAAGTGTACTTGTGAAGTATGTCATTCACATGAAGTGTCACAGTCACAGAAAAGATATTAAAAAGGCATTCCATATCTGGTAGGGCATTCCATGGTCTGAGTTTAGCTGGTTATCCAGGTGTCTTCTCGTCGTGGGGGGGGTGTGGGGCAACAGGTTGAGATTTATCCACTTGCAACAAGGAAGTTCTGAGACAGCAAAGAGCAAGCATTCACTTCTTCCAGCTGCTCCTCAGCCACAGGAGCAGGGATGTCTGGTGAGGATAAATCACTCAACTGTGCCCGGGGCGAATAAGTCACAACACCTGTGAGGATGTGGCTATGTCGTCTTACTCTTGTTCACTGGTTTGCCACCATTCATTATTGCCGACGCACTTGTGCTTTTACTTGGGGTCACCCCAGGCTTCGGAACCGTTTCACCAACATCATGCAAAGATGGTTCTCGGTACATGGCAACTAGTGATCGGAAGGAAGGCATGAAGAGAGGAGGAAAAGGAAACATTCTCTGTTAGATTCGGTGTACACACAAACACCCGCAGTTTGACCATTCCTGTCTTATCTGAAATAAAGCGACTCTGTTGAGAAGGAAGCTCTGTTTTACAGCAGGAATTTCTAGCCCTCGCACAGAAGACATTACTTCTGCATTCCCTGGTGTATACAACTGACAGATTTAGATGGTTGTGCATGGATTTTTGTCTAGGAGAGACTGTTTAAGTGGGAGCAGCGGCCTCTTTGTGGGCCTTTGATATCTAACACACAAACACAAGCAGAAGCTATGTGGGAATGGCAAGCATTTAACCCATTTCTCTTTGTGCTGCAAGGAAAACGTAGACTTCCCTTCTGACATATGAACCACTAATTCCAATTTGATTCTCGGTATTTATACTGTAGATCATTAAATTATTTCTCTCTCAAGCAGTCCAAAGGCAACATAGTGACATTAGTAACAACTTCAAGGCACCCAGAGCAAAAAAAAAAAACAAAAAACAAACAAAAAAACAAAAAAACACCTCTCTTTCCTTAAGCTAAGGTCATCTGGAAGTCACTGTTTAGTCTCCTCTCCCACTGTCATGGAAAGAGACCTTAACCCCCTGAAGGCAACTGTGTGGCATTGTATATTTTTATGCTTTGTTTTCTGATAAATTATTACCAATCTAATCATTGAGGTCATATAAGACAAAGCACAGAATGACAAGAGGGCCCCTGAGATGGATGATTGAGTTACTGAGGAACTGTCTGACTAATATCTGGTGACAAACTTAATCACAATACTTCATGTGGTTTTTAGAAAACGATTCTAAGAAATCCTAGGAAAGGACATTTAAGAGTGACTGTTGCTTGGGGAAAACTTGCTGAGGTCCCCCAATATATACAACAGGGCTATATTAAATGACTTGGCAAGGTAGAAGAAGGGAATAATCCATGTATTTGAAAACCATTCTAATCTCTCATTCCCAGTACTCATTAAATTAGGAGCAAATAGGATCAAAGAACTGACCTTGATTGTCCATGTTGTGAGGTTGTATAAGAGATATGAATGTCCTAAAGTATCAATATTTAATCAAGTACCTAATTTGTTTTAACATTTCCAATGATATAATTTACATCCTTTGTGGGTAGTGAAAGTCTGAAATTAAATTTCCTCTGTCAAGTACACTGTGTGATAATTTCTGTCAGTAGAGTACACCTTAATTGTATTCAGAGTACGTCTGTCTGCTAATTATTTGCAAACATGAAGAAAAATACTGCTTCTCCTTCTCATACATACATATACACACGCACGCACTACAGTTTAACTTATGATTGAAATACCAAGTGCTATTATTATACCATGCCATTAGAGTCTGAAATATACAGAATATATAGGATATCCTGTCTGCAGGATATACAAAAGAGTTGGTTTCCAAATTTTGCTTCAGTTACGTAACATAACATCCTGATGGTCCTTTTGGTTTTCATTCCTTTCGTGCAGCTGTGAGGAAAGGTTTCAGAAACTTAGCCTATTCTTAACTGTCCATATTTAAAACAAAAATAGATAGGAAGCGACAAAGCACGCTGGCAAATAAACCAAGATTTTTGTAGAACTGCTATGGATCAAGCTTTCTATTTACTTTTCATTTGCATTTGAATATTGGTGAATTGTGGTCTCAAAATTCATTTATGAAGCTGATTGATGGTTGTGTTATTTAGGAAGAACAAAGAAACACTCTATTTTCTTCCTACTCTGACTTTCCATATGATCTACTGTAGAGTGAGAATAACCCAGTCATATTTCAAACTCTGGCATAATCTGTCCATTCCTAGATGGGTCCTTGTGGCTAATTGTTTGGGTTTTAATGAATTGATCTAGAAGGCAATTTTCATTAAAGCATAATTCAACATCATCGAAATTATACAGATGGCATTAACCAAGAAGTGTGCTTTTCAAATAGACAAACTAAAAGAGATAATGACTAATGAACGATTAAGAACTGGCTGTCCAAACATCAAATTATCTTATTCCTATATAGATGATAAAAACCAGTAAGATGATAAAAACCAATATGCCTTTCCTCTTAATAATTAAGGTTTTCTTGCAGGAACAAAAAAAGTAGAAATTGAACGGTCTGTACTATCTTGGATAAAATGTTTATTCAGCTATTAGAGAGATGACTTTCTGCAACAAGGTGAACTAAAGTATTGGAAAAGAAAACACTTTTGAAAGCCTCAAAATCAATTTTACATAGTTCTCAAACAAATGTTACATAGATAAAAGTAAATGACACTTCTTGAAGAATCATTTATGAGAACATTTTGTTTTTAATTAACAAAATTTTCTAGACCACTCTCTGGTAATCTGATCAAAGTAAATGTGAAGCCTCCCTTGTTTACTAATGGATGCATATAAATTATTTTAGTAAAAGCAGGTAGTACCACAATTGCATATGGCAACAAATATGCAGGTTTCTGGGATTCTAATAATTTCCAAGTATGTAAATTATTTTCACCTAGATAACATGAAAATAGGAAAATACTCTCAATTCCATAATATTCAAAACTTTTTCTAATATGCGTATCATCAGATTTGTAATATCAACACAGATAAAAAATTTTTAAATTAGTAATTAAAATTATTTCAGGGTATCAGAGGTTGAGACAGTGAGGATTTGAGAGTAGGGAGTTACTTTTCCTGTATTTTAAAATCTTTTTAATATTTTATGTTATATTTCATTTTTAAATTTGGTCTGTTTTAAATTTAATTAAAATTTAATTTTACTATAAATTGGAGAATGAAGTAGACACTTGTGCAACCACCACCAATCAAGATAAAAATACATTTCTAGCACTCTGTGATGGTCCCTTGTACCCACGACCAACTTATCAGTAATAAAAGATAAAACTTGTAATAAATATAAAAAGGAAAGTGTGCATATAACACTCACCTTCCAATGGCTTGGGTAGAAAATGAGCTGCTGGTTTTGTTTTCTTTACTCTGTTTCCTTTCATAACTTGCCCTTCCTTATTCAATCCCAAAAACCAGGCTCTACCAGATTCCTGTTGTCTGTACAGCATAGATGAGTAGATTACATAATAATTTTCAAAAACAGATTCTTTAAATTTGCATTCAGGGGTAAAAAGTTCCTGTCAGGAAAAAAGAATGAAAAGAAAGTTAGAGGAAGGAATGGGAGCTTTATTGTCATTGATCTTTTTTTTTTTTTTAAAGTCACTGTACTTGACAAAATATACACACCCCAAGGTTTTTTCTTCATCTGAATAGATTTAATGATTGAAGGATGTGATAGTTTGAATTTGGTGAATCCCCAAAAGAGAAAGAATATGTGTTTGAACTATTCCTTTCCCGTGAATGTGAGATCCTTTTGATTGGACTACATCAGTAAGGTGTGACTCAGGTGGAGTCTCCACCCTCTTGCTGGGTCTGATATAAACAGAGACACAGAGAGAGATAGACATCCAGGAAAAGGGAGCCGCCATATTGATCCTGCCATGTGTGAGAGAGGGCTCCAGTTTTGCCCATAGCTGAGCTGCAATGAAGGAAGTCCCCAAGAGGCTCAAAGAGCTGAGGCCCAGGGAGAGATGAGCCATATGCCTGATGGCTTGCAGCTGAACTCAGGAAGAAAGCAGAGCAGCCGAAACTAATAGAGGAAGCCCGGAAAGAGAAAAGCCTGGTTGCTCATAGCTGAGCTCCGGGAGCTGGGCTCTGAGACAGAGTGAGCCTGGAGGGTAAGGCTGAGACCTCAGCAGATAGAGGCTGCCATCTTGTTTTGCCATTTGGCTGGACAACAAGATCAACATTAGCTGACTCTGTTGAGAAAGCACCTCTTATGGTGCCTTGATTTGGACTTTTCATGACCTTGGAACCATAAGCTTTTACCCCAAATAAATTCCCTTTATAAAATCCAACTCATTTCTGTTACTTTGCATTGGCAGTCTCTTGGCAAATTAAAAATATAAGTAATAATAGCTTTTATTACTCTTGTAGGATGATTACTTACTATACACATTCTGAATAACACAAACTCCTTAGGGGATAAAATTTAAAATCTCTGAGAGTTGAAGTTATGCTAACTGTAATAAGGAATGTGACATTATTGTGTGTTCAAAACTTCTTAATATATTTTCCATGAGTGTGAATTTTCAAATGATATCTTTTGTAAGACACATTTATTTGTTTATTATTTTTAATTGATATTCTTTAGAGAAGTTGTAGTTTTACAGAAAGATCATGACGAAAATACAGAGTCCCCACATACCTGCCCCATTTTTGACATTTTATTTTGGTGTGGTATTTTTGTTAAAATTAATGAGAGACTATTATTATAATTATACTATTAACTACACTCCATAATTTACATTAGGGTTCACTGTGTTGTACAGTTCTATGGGTGTGGTTTTTTTTAAATTCTAGCAATGTATATATCACCTAAAATTTCTCCCTTTTAACCACGCTCAGATGTATAATTCAGTGGTGTTGATTAAATTCACAATATTGTGTTACCATCAAACAATTTATTCAGAATGCCCCATAGACTTTAATTCAAACTGAGAGTTAACCGATGCGTAAGAAGAAGGTGGTTTGTTAATGGCAGGTGCTTTCAGTGACAGAGATGACAGAGAAACAATGATTAATCTGTTGAGATTAAAATAATCCAAAAACAGGCTTAATCCCCCCCCCAACGCTGCACCTCCCACTCCCCAACCCCTACACCAAGGAATTTATTTAGACCTTGTTTCATTTAGATGATGCTACATCAGGTTTGAATAAAATCCCATCCAAATAAATGTTCTGGCCTTCCACTATGCTTTATTTCTCCAAGTATCTCCCTATGAGTGCTCTGACTAGTAAGTGACAGTCTCACTGAGTCAGTCTCCAGGTCATGCCTCAGAGGAAAGACGTAAATGGTACAGGTTCACAATCTGTGGTGAAGACAAGGAAATGGAATGCTGTCAATCTGACTCCTCCCCAAGAGAAAAAACCTTAACATACTGGTTCAAACTACACCTTCTAAGAAAAACAGATTGGACATTGGCATGTCAACTGGCCCCAAGTGAGGACCATGGTCTTTAGGTGCTCATAATGGAATACTTTATAATACAAACCGTAACTGAGACTTGTTGTTACACTTTCAGTCTTCATTATTCCTGGCTAAATAATTTATACACACACACATGCACACACATACACACCACACACACACACACACTACGTTCAAAGGTGCTATTGTCTAATGCAGTTTGTTAGATTTTTCTAGACATTTTAAGATCTTAATCTGCTCCTCAAATATTGGAGCCCAAAATAATCTCAGCAGTTTTGGGAGATCCAATTGGACTAGTGAAAGTTGATGTTAGTTACTGTTTTTT
Organism: Chaetophractus vellerosus; assembly: GCA_004027955.1. NCBI lineage: Eukaryota > Metazoa > Chordata > Mammalia > Cingulata > Chlamyphoridae > Chaetophractus > Chaetophractus vellerosus. Next base: position 1,637 of record PVKH010010944.1, on the reverse strand, counting down.
TGGTGTTGTATTGGTAAATATACCAGTATAAATGAAAGATATTGGGGCAGTGTGACTGAGAACACCATCTGTGAGCCAGACTGTCTCGGCTTGAGCCTTAGTCCCACTCCTTACTAGATGCACAGCCTAGGAAAAGTTAATCTCTCTGGATTTCAGATTCCCCATCTCTAGAATAGAGATAAAAATAGGATAATGGGGCACTTGTGAGGTTTAGTGAATTAACATGTTTCATGTTTAGAAGAGTACCTGGCATGTAGTAAGCACTCAATAATTTCCCATAAAAATCTCCATTATTTATAGTGAAAATTATACCCTGTGTCAGTTATTTCAATTCTATCAAGGCTTTAACAAACCAAAATTCAGTTAAATGATTGGTCAGTGAGCACAGTTTTATATCAAAAATTGGGCTAAACATCAGATATTCCAAAATAAATAAGGGTCACTGGAAGAATTTTGTGTGTTAAAAACAATGATGGCATAATGTAATATAGTTATAGTAGAATTACCCTCCAACTACTATGGGACTATAGGTAGAAAAAATGGTGTTGTGAAGGACAAGAGGAATGAAATGTCAAGGTACGTATGGAAAACTGGGATTAGTCTATCACTGAGATGTAGGATTTGTGGGGGCAGAAGTTGTGGAATAAATGTGGATGGGAACATAGTTAAGAAAGGTGATAAAGGGTTTTATGCACTATACCAAGTTAGACATCTTATAAGCAATGGAAGACATACAGAATTCTTTGAATAAACAATGGAGTAATGATATAGTCTGATTTGTATTTTATAAATTCATATTTGCTCTCATTATAGAGAATATGTGAAATGGACTTGAAAATTGTTTATACAACATATGTAAAATTGTTTATACAACATATGTGTGTACATATTTTAGTAATTAGTATTAATATAAAAAATAGGGGATCAAGAGCACAAAAAAGTAAAGGGAGAAAGATTACTAGAATTATGATGTATTATCAAATGGAATTCTGAAATTCCTGGCAGCCAAGACAAGAAGAGAAAGACTATGTGTTATATAAACATTATTTAAGAGAGAAAAGCTTTTCTTATCCCTGGCACTAACTTCTAAAAGGCACTTCTTTCCAAGTGGTCTGTAAAGGTGACATTTACTAATACACACTAAAAGGCTGTTGTTAATAGTTATACAATTACTAGCCATAGTTCTGTGTCCTACAATATACTATAAGGAGACAGATTGTATTGAAAAGTCATTAGCATACAGTTGTGTTACTGGAAGCTGGGTTTCTAAGTTCTTGGTTACGTCACAAGAAATAATTCAGAGTCGCACCAGAAAAATGAGGCCAGTAAAAAGAGTTTATTGAGAAATAAGAAAGAGAGAGTACACACCTGAGACATGGGTGCAGGCGTGCTGCCGGGTGAGACCCCGGGCCAAGTCTTTTTAAGGGCTTCCTCTTCCCCCCTCCCCATATTAAGGAGGGATCTCAGCTATTGGCAGTTCTGATTAGTTGCTTTTCTATCTTCATCTGTCAGCTTTCAGGGAACTAATAGGGAAGACTTTCTGATTGAAGTTATCCAGGGCTTCTTTTGGGTCCAGGGGTTTCAAATGGGACCTTGTGACCAGGGTCTTGGTGGTTTTTTTCAGCTGTAAATCTCAC
>PVKH010010943.1:0-17991 GCA_004027955.1 Chaetophractus vellerosus | reverse complement strand
GTGCCCCCTCTGAAGTTGTAGCCTTCTGGTGCTGGCTTCCATAACCCCATCCCTGCTTCTTTCACATAGCCATCTCTCTCTCTCTCTGTCTCTGCAGCAATCATCTGTCTCTCTGTCCAAATTTCCTCTCCTTCTTAGGACACTGGTCGTATTGGATTGGGGCCCATCCCGATCCAGGATGACCCCATCTTAACTAATAACACCTTCAAAGATCTTACTTACAATCAAGTAGGACTGGGGGTTGGGACTTGAACTTGTCTTTTAGGGGACACCATTCAATCCACAGCAATATCTCACCCCCCACCCGCCAGACTCCCAGCTCCTCCCGTCCCCAGTCCTCCCCCACTAGCTACTGGGTTTGAGATTGTGGGGCAGTGTGAGGTGAGGAAAGGAAAGCTGACCAGACCGCTCCAGCGGGTAGGAGCGAAGTTTGCCGTCAGATCTTTGGGTGGTGATGGGAGTCATGCCGGGACTAAACAACGGGAAAGCCTGTGTACAGCCTCTGTGGAGGAGGCCTCAAATATATAAGGCTCAAATATATTTGCAGGATTTTACTGGAGTAAATTATCCCTGCTTTGCCAAAATATTAACAAATTCCCATGAAAATGCTGTCATCACCAGCATAAATGTCACTGGTGCTCACTTCAGTGGGATTTTTGTCTTGACTCATAAGATTCACTTATTAGTTCTACGCAAAGGGGAGACTGAATCTCAAGGTAATTTGCACATTGGGGAAATTCATCAACTCTGTTTTCTTCCCTTGGGATTTGTTGTGTATCCAGGCTGATGCACAACTCTTGCAAATGGTACTAGCAGTTCTGTAGGCTCTTGAAGTAGGAGAGAAGTCCAAAATTGCTTCTTCCTGCTAAACACCAAGAGCTGAGGATATTGCCTCTTAGCCAAGGGTAAAAGAGGTCTGAATTAAGAACAATGAGAATTTTTTGTTCTCATTGTTCTCATTGTTCCTCAGATCAGACTTTAAAAGTCTGATCTAGGAACAACTGCAGCTTAGAACCTGCATGCAGTTTGCATTCTTAAGTCTACTCTTCTGATTAACAAAATGACATAAACATTCTATGCATGTAATTATCTCTGGACAATAAACACTCTCCTCAACTCAGTGAATCCTAAGAACCCATGTACAGGCTAAGTCTGGGATTCAGAAAAGCAGGCCTCATTTATGAAGATGAAAACTATTTTTTATACATCAACCCCTCTGTGACTGCTAGAAGTTTATATTTGTCTGAACACTCTATCTAATTAAAATTTAAAAGCAGGCTGAATAAAATCAGGAGGGTGGTTAATAAGTTTATTAAATAATAATATTCAACATAAATATTTATGGGGTGAACCTCTATTACCAATTAGAATTTTGTTCTTCTAATGCAACACATTCAGAAATAAGTTATCTTCCAAGGTGCTTTGTATGAAACTTTACATATGTCATTTATTAATTCGAGTTTGCTGTTGATATAGATTGTTTCCTGCTTGAAATGGAATGCACCTGGTTAGGTTAGTCAGAGGCCCAGGTAGAAAAAAAAAAGTAAGGCCCAGCAAGCTATGTCTTAACAAGTCTGTATTTTGTTCTGTTGCTGTGTGACTGATGATCCCAAAACTTAGTGGCTGCAAACAACAACCAATATCCCACAGTTTCTGAAGGGTGGGAGTGTGGAAACATTAGCAAGTACCTCTGACTCAGGTCTTCCAAGAGACTACAGTCAAGCTGTGTGTGTGTGTGTGTGTGTGTGTGTGTGTGTGAGAGAGAGAGAGAGAGAGAGAGAGGGAGAGAGAGAGAGAGAGAGTCAGTCTTTTTATAACCCAATTAAGTGAGTGATATGCCGTTGCTTCTGCTGATTCTATCCGTTAGCAGCTTTAGGAGAGCATCTACTTCCTGCCCACACCCAGGGGCCTTACATAGGGCATGGATACCCTTCTAGAAGCTGCTGACCGCAAAGCCTCCCATTCCAAGTAATTTTGATGAAAGCTAAAGTTTGAGAACTACTGAGTTATAGTAAGAAGGGAAGGGGGATGATCAGAAAAGAGTGTGGCAATGTAGGGGATTTTGGTCATGATAGACTCTGGATTCCAGGGTACAAATGGAAGGCTTGTGGCTTTGAAACATTTTTTATAGCATCCCACATTAGGAAATACATTTTCATCCTGTCTCAGCAACACACACAGAACAAAATTGAACAGAGCAATATTGATCTCATATACTTGGATATTATATTTTCTATTCTCTTTTCTGTTCTGTCCCTTTTTGTTCCATTCCATTCCATGCTACTCTACTTTAAAAATTGCTGGTTGTGTCCCACCAAATTACTTAATGATACACTAATGTGTCACAACTAGCAGTTACAAAATACTTACTTTTAGGGAGTTAGGTAGAGTTGGAAGATGGGGTCAGACCATGAGACAGAAAACTTGATCTCTCAATGAGCCTTGATAATCCTGGTTAATAGAGTAGTTATAATAGCTTTTTACTAAACAATATGTGCTAGGCACTGTGCATACATATTATTTCCAATCTAATTTTCAGAATGGCTCTATTATTTATTATTCTACCTTTTAGTTGAAAACTGAGAAACAGTTTCCTTAGTGTGAAAGAAATGAGGCCCAAATAATTTAACAACTTGCCTAATTTTATAGAAATGTCAAATGACAGATCTGAGACTCAACTCTGGCAGGAGCAACTCCAAAGGCTTAGAGTTGTTCTAAACCATTACCAAGTTCTTGTCCAGGACACTGCCTAGACCACGGTGAAGCAAGGACAGAAGAGGTGTGAGTGTACTTCTTTCTAGGATGAGCTTTAATAAGTAATCGGAGCACTGATACCTACAATCTCTTCTTTAATATTTTAGCCATCACACTGACAGAGTTTTAACTGATATGCAAACACCCGAGGTGTTTTTCACTTCTGCAGATGCTTGGATTTTCCATGTCTTTCTGTTTTTACCCTTGGAGTGAAATAGGTCCGGATGTCTCATGGCAAATGATACATTTTCTCAGTGGCACTGAGGCTTTTCTTTACCTCAGCTCACTTCACCAGGAATTTTGTCTTTTTTTTTTCGGTGAGGTACTGGGACCAGGGATTGAACTCTGCACCTCGCATGTGGGAAGCTGGTGCTCAACCCCTGAGCCCATCCACTCCCTGTGTGCTTATGTTTTGTGTATGGCTTCTAGGGTTCATTCTGGTTAGGGCTGCTAAATCAGTACAGCAACAACCTATTGTGCATTGTGATATGTCAAGGAGTCTTCACTTTCTGAATGTAAACAGTGTTCCTTTGTCTGGGTTTCAGCTATCTTCTACAGCTTGTCACAAATGGAATTAACTCAGTTTTCTAAATGATCCGTACTTGAATCCTAAACTCCACCCTATTTACCCTTGGATCCTGACTAAGTAGATATGCAAAAGAGGTGGATATTAAAAATGGGATTATTTTTCTTGAAACATCTTACCTTTGCATAGTACTTTGAAATTTCCAAAGCTCTTTTGCATAGATTATTTCTTTTGATCCTTACATCAATCCTGGGATGAAAGTAGGTAGGTGGAGTTTAAAACAGTTTTCTGGTTGTGGAAGTAGAAGCTTTGAAATATTCAAGATATCACATGGAATGATAGATATGCTGTAAGTCACTTAACCCAATCTCGGTTTTACAAAGGAAGGAACCAAACCCCGGGGAAGTTAGGTGACTTGCTCGAGGTTACACAGCTAATACATGCAGAGCTAAGTTCTGATGGCAGATGTGATATCATTTATAGTCACATGTCTGTAAGTGTTATAGAAATATTTTATAAATGTATCATGCACCGGATGGCCATCTATGTGGATTTCTCTAGTCAGGAATGTACTTTAACTTCTAAACTTCTGAACTCATGATATGTGTCTGTCCCCTAAAATGGCCAATGCCATGTAGTGTTATATTCTTAGGGGATTATGAAGAACTACCTATCAGTTTCTAAAGTAAGAGGAAGTTATGATGTAACTTTAAAATTTTTTTAAAGCTACCACTGTTTATTGCTGTTAACAGTTAAGTAGTTAGAATGCCAGCAGTCTTTTGCATTCTCTCAAAGCATGCATTTGAAATGGCACATATGCATATGTGTAAGCATATAAAATAAAGTCTCACCATAATGCAATAAATGGGGTGCAAAAGCATTATTCTCACAAAATGTGGGATTGCTTCATTGGAGGCTAATGGAAGACAATAATTTTATTTTTTATTTTGTGCTGTCATAAAACCCACAGAAGTAAAGATCAACTTGATGGTGTTTAGAGCAGACTCTATAGTACATTAAGAAAAGCCTAAATGATCACAGCTAATCACTTCCTGACATGCCTGTGTCCCATCTGCCCCTGACAATAAGAATTTAAGCTTGTCCCTGTTTAAAAACTCAGGACAGGAGCCAGTCGTCAATTACCTTCTGTCCAAATTCACACCATCTCAAGGTTTTGTGAAATATAACATATGCACTTATGCTCACATATATATATTCAGCTCCCAATTTACAGATGGGATTTTTACTCAAGTCTGCATATAAATAGGTTGTTTCTAATTCACAATGCATTTTTTTTTTTGGTAGAAATTTTCAACCCCAAAACATTTGCTAAATGCTCCAAGCTGAACCCTCAAGCAGCTCACCCTCTTGTGGTTAGGTTCTGAAGCCAAAGTTAGAAACCTTTTGAAGCAAAGCTGCAGCTCCCATTGCACAGTAAAATAGTAACTCAGTTAGACAGAAACTCCAAGCCTCATGACTCAGCATTGGACTCTTTTCTAGCAGAGACAGCTAGGTGCTAACCAAATCTGTTTACTCTTTCTTCTGAACTGCCCTTCCCAGCCTCCCTTGCATGTTGATAGGGCCATGGAATTTGTTTTTGCTAATATGCATGGAAGTGATGGGCACCACGTCCAGACCTGGTCCATAAAAACCTCCCACAGCAATTCCTACACTCTCTTCCTTTCCGTCCACTGGCTGGAAGAGACTGACCCCAACCCTCAGGGGTTGACTAAGCCTAAGTTTCTGAAACATTGTGTTTAAGGCTGTCCACTGCTTACTTGCATGGAGAGTTGAACATACGGAAAACAAAGAAACAAAAACCAAAACAAAAAACCACAACTACTTCTGTTAGGTTAATCCCTGAGATTTTGGGATTTATCTATCATAGCAGCAAATGTTAACTAATACCTCTTATAAGCCCTGTTCCCTTGAAGTTAAGCCATCATGGACTGAGCTTTTCAGGAAGATGGGTATGGCAACAAGGGGGGAAAACCTGGGAAGAGGCCTAGGGGATAGGGCAGCTCCCATGGTAGCTGAGGAGGGAGGCTCCTGGCAGTAGAAATATAAAGAAGGGCAGGAGTAGAGGGCTCTTCAATAGCAGGCAATGGGTTTTCCAGGAAAAAGTGTCCTCTAGCTGTGGCAAGGTCCAGGCAGAGCAAATGCAACTGTAATGGCTCTCTCTGTGCATAGCTCGCTTCATATAAGGACCTCATTAATTGTGGGACTGGATTTATATATCTAAGTGCTCATTTTTGAAATATTTTAGTTTTAATTTAAGGTTGTGTCTATAGTTGGAGAAAATGTGAAACCTAATTAGGGAGCTGTGGCAACCATAAGAATTCTCCTCTCAGATCTGCAACGAGGCCATTCTTCCCAAGGGCTCCTCTCAAGCAGTGTCTGAATGTGGCAGGGATACTGAGACAGGCCCATTCCTGGGAGACAAGGGACTACTCTGATGGCCTCCTCAGGCTGGAGGACACCGTTAAGACCTTGCTAAACTCACGTAGGCTGCCTGGCAGTCCAGGATGCTTCCACCCTTTCTTCTTTCCGTCTTTCCCTCCCTCTCTCCTTCCCTTGAGGTCAGATTTGTTCTTCACCATTTTCTCCCACAGATGTTTCCCCTAATAAGTTTTTTTGCACCATAATTCTAGCTTGATATCTGCTTCCCAGAGGATCTGTACTAACCCAGAAGTCATTCTAATCTTTCTGTCTGGAAGTGCGAAAAGGAACTGATTCTCTTAAAATATGAGGAATCTGTGGTTATGCGGTCTAGTTCCCTGACGAGGTGAGTTTCCATTGTAGACCATGCGTGACTGCCCTTGAGCAGTTCGCAGCATCGCTAGGTAAGGTATGGTTACACAGTGCCGGGTGTTCTGCCCTTGGGCAATCAAGTTGTTAGAGCCATTAGGAAAGAGAACTTCTTGCATTTAAACTCAAGAATTCCTGATGGTGATAGGAAAACAGAAAAGAATAAATATTTACTGAGACTTGGCTGAGCTGGGTGTTTTTCACATGGGATATCATTTAGTTATTAAATGGAAATCCCTTTGAGATAGACATTTTTATCCCAAATTAGGGATGAGGCTCATAAAGGGCAAGTAATGTGCCCAAAGTCACACATATGATAAAAGGCAGATATGGTATTTGAACCCAGGTCTTCCCTGAGCCACAGCTCATCATGCTTTTTCTGCTTTGCCACATGCCTTTTCAAATCACAGTTTTACAGTGGATTCTTGGAAAACTACTGCTTGTAGTCTTTCTTACAATCTGGTGCCCAGAAACCTGCCAGTTTCAGAGTATGTGGAGAGGACGAGTCCTCCTCCCATGACTTGTGGGATTCTCCCCAGCCCCCACATCTTCTTTATGTGAAATGTCTCATTATTAAGGAGTACAGATTCTACACAGACACAGAGGCTTTTCAGTTTAGGCTACATGTCCAAAAGTGGTTATTATGCATGGATGTGCTTGGAGAATTAGATTTCTGTGGTCTTGACTTTAATTGCCCTGTCTAGATATGTGATTAAGCTTTTGTTCTTTGTTTCAAGATGACCAGTCAATAGGGTTGCGTAGTTTTAATTTTATCTGAAGTTTTAATTTTATCTGAAGTGTAGTAGAAGAGGCATCAAAGCTTTTCCCCCTCTCCTTCTCAGTACCATGAATATTATGTCAATATTTTTTAGTGCTTATTAAGCACCAGAATTAATATAATATAGCATTATGTTATGACCAAATTTTTTGAGTGCGATGTGGGGTTTTATATTTTTTAAAAAGCATTAACACAAAGGAGAAAGAAGGTTGAATTTTACTTGTGCCTTTGCCCCGAGAGGACAGAGCAAATAAATGTGAAGCTTGTGGGAAGCTGTGGAAAACATGGTTTAATATGGAATTGTAGGTCCCTGTCTTTGAACATTTGTTACCATGGCAACTCTTTTAAAAGCTTAAAAGACCAAGCTATTTAGGCAACTTAACTGGATGTTTTTGAACATATGGGAACTAAAAGTATTTTAAAAACAGACACATACGGATATTCATTCAGCTGACCTGGCTGACACAGGGTACAAACATGGAGAAGAGAAAAATGAATTTCCTAAGAGAAATATAGTATGCACCCTGCCAATGGCTTCTTTTACCAACTATATTTAAAATGGAACTTTTTTTGGGAAAGTGATACAAATATATATGCTCTTATTTACATGCTCAGTTGGAATTAGAAACTTCCAGAATTATCCCCTTGTTATCAAATGCTTTAGGTTGAAAGCAGAAAATGAGTTTTCAGTGTGTTGTCTTAAAGCAACAAGGTTGAAGTTCTATGAACTTTAAATTCTTCAGTACATATTTGTGATCAAATTAATTGAGGAAAGACTACAAAAGGAGAGGAAACATTGGGCTTAGGTGTTCTTTCCCCTCCATGCAAATGGGCTATTTGGGCTTCTTAGAAAAAGCATTTTCAGGACAGTAGTTGAAACAACTAATCTTATTCTTCAAGAAGTGTCTTTTCATCATCCTAATGAAGTTTCCAAGGTAGATTATATTATTTAAAAATTATAGATAAACAAAACATAAATAATGAATGATTGCATAATAGATTTGCTTAGGTTTTTAATTTATTTTTAAAAGTAATGAGTAAGAAATGCCCTTGTATCTTGAGGAATTTCTAAAGAAAAGAATGCAGGTGTGTTAAGATTGAAGAAGGAAAGTTCTGCTTATATACACGAACCGTGAGATAATTTATTTTCATGGAAAAGTACCCAACACCATGTATCTAGGCAGATATCTGAGGAAATATCTAAATATTTCATCACTTTGCTATTTGTTCTTTTCTCATGTGTACTACTATATTTCTGTTGTTTGCATAACAAGAGTAGGAATAATGAGTGAAAAGTCTCCTTTTCTTGGTGGAGTAGACATGGCAGTTCTAAAACTGTGGAGGTCTGAGCCCAAACATTAGTATGGTAAGATAGGGAGGGAACATCCATGTCTTTACACGGACCTTTGACAAGTTTTGAGAAACCCAGTAGCTAAGACATTCCTTCTCCTTTTTTTTCACTTCTAGAAAAGTCTTATTAATGTCAAAAGATTTCATATTCTAAAGTGTTCTTGTCTCCTAGAGATATCAGTGGCAGCCACCATTGAGTAGACAAGGAAGAATTTGTAGGTCAGAGATTCTTAGTAAGGGAAGGATAGCCTGGATAAAGAAAAAAGTAATATTGTACAAATGTATGTTTTCTATAGAAAACAAGATCTTTTTAAATGCTCTATTTACCTCATAAATACTTATTCTAAGTTTGAAAGGATAACAATTAACATGGAGGAGTCACATCTTTCTTCTACTCCTCTTTAAGGAGAGAAAGGAAAAACAGTTTGCACAGGTTCAATCTTAAGAAAAAGGAAATGACAATTGAAGAAGAAACTTGCACCCTGAGGGAACTTTGTGGCAAAGAGGTAAGACTTGTTGGACAACGTTAAGAGGGGCAGAGAAGAAATGGTGGACCAAGATGAGAGTTGGTTTGAGGCAGAAGAAAAGAAGACTACTAGGAGAATAGAGAAGACATGAACTTTTTAATAAATGGTGCCTTGTACCATGGTTTTGAACACCTTTAAAACTTGGAGGGGGTTATAATGGTAGACATTTCTGCCTACGTCACCTTTCTTTAAAAAATATACCTCTCTAGGTCTAGAATACAAGAACCATTGCTTTGCAAACTTTATACAAGAAATTCAGATAAATTAATACAACAAATATGTTTATGTGTCAGAGACTACAACATATACTCTACCCACCACCTTGAAACAGAAGTCTCCACTTCTATTTTTCCTGTTATGCTGTTTCTCTACAAAGCCACTTTGCTATATTTTAGAAGGATACAAAGAATTGAAAGACAAAGTCCTTTCCTCTGAGAGCTACTAATATAGTAGAGGAAAGACTTACATACTACTAGGTATGCTACTACTGCTACTAATAACAATTATATTCAGGTGCTGTTCTAACTGCTTCACATGTGTTAACTAATTTAATCCTCAAAAAATCCCTATAAGGTAATACTAACTTTATTCCCATTATGGGTGAGAAACTGAGGCACTAGAAGTTTAAGGCACATGCTAAAACTCAATTAGCTAGTGTTACAGTTTGATGTAATTATGAATTCCAAAAATCCATATTGAATCATGCTTGTAAACTGATCTGTTCATCTGGGCATGATTGGGTTATGATTAGGGCATTAACTGGGCCATGTCTGTAGGGTGTTGAGCCCTGCCCCTCGGTGGGTGTGGTCTCAAGTATAAAAGGCAAGGCCAAAGACAGAGGGAGCAGATTTGAGAAGCAGATTTTTGAGAAGCAGTTCTGATGTTGGAGAGGACGCCCCAGGAGAAAAGAAATGAACCATTCGCCTGATAGTCTACAGCTGACCTTGTGGAAGAAGCGCGAAGCCAGGAGAGAAATGCGCCCCGGAAAGGGAGGAACCCAAAAAGCCTGAACCCTGGCAAACGTCGGCAGCTGTCTTGCTCCAACACGTGGACTTTGGTGAGGGAAGAAACTCATGCTCTGTGGCCTGGTAACTGTAAGCTTCTACCCCAAATAAATACTCTTTATAAAGACCAACCAATTATTGGTATATTTGCAAAGGCACCCCTTTGGCTGACTAATACAGCTAGTAAGTGGTAATGCTGGGATATGTAATGTAAAATAATGTGAGATAAGTGATGTTCATAGTCTCAAGAAAGTGCTGTAAACAAGAGGAAAAGTTACTAATCCTAATTGGTGGATGGGAATTGCCAGTTAAAAAGATGTGATGACCAAAAAAGGAGCTGGTAATTTTGGCAATTGGGAAATTGTCAATGATATTTAAGACAAGTTCCTGCAAGATAATAGAAGCAGAAAGCAACATGCAGTGGGTTAAAAAGTGAATTGTGATGTGGGAAAATATTGTCAGTGTCTCTCATGAAATCTGGTGGTGATAGGAAAAAGAGCTGGGGACAGTAATTGAGGAAAAAGTAGATAAGGTCTTTTTAAGATATAAAGACTTGAAAATATTTTTGATTGATAGGAATAGGGAAACTGGGAACTATTAGAAATAAAGGGAGAAATAGAATACCTTCCAAAATGTATTGCATAGTTCCCTGTATCTCTCAGCAGAATATAATAAAGATTTAAATAACTTTTCTTGATGCCTTAAGATGATCACTATAAATATTGCTATTTTGTGCTGTAATGAAATATTCTTAAGACTTATTGGGATGCTGTGCACTCTAGTTTAGTGCAGTTAATGATTCTGGAATTCTTATGTAAGCTACGGGGACTTGAATTTCAAGATGGTGGACTGAGCACAAGCTGTAGACTCTTCCTCCTGAAAAAAATCCCTAGAAATTAAAGAACATAGTATGTAACTATGTTAAAACATAAGGTGAATAAATTTCAGGGGGCCAGAAACAAGGTAGAATTCCAGAAAGAAGGAAAGCAAATGCGATCAGATTAAAAACCATAAATCCGGGCCTTGTATGATGGAATACAGTTGTAGAAGTTGGAAGCCTGATTGAGCCTAGTGTAACTAGATGAGATACCATAATAGTAGCATCCAAGTTGTTTAAACATGGTGTATTCCTGTCCTATTGTGTCAAGTGGCAGTGATGGGAGTGTCTCCCTCTATGTAAGGACAGTGAGCAAGGGAACTTTTGGTAGAGAAACAGGGCTGACTAAGGCAGAAGAAAAAATTCATATGCTCAAAAGACAAGATATTGGGTGGAACAGGTACAGAGATAGTTTAAAAGAGAGTCTGAGTATTAAGATGAGTAGAAAAATCATAAGTGAACCAACATTTGAAGAAAAGTTGCCATCAAGAAGAGGCATTCATAAATTTTGGGAGAGTTTACAACCAAGGAAACAGAGCTAACAAAGCAATTAGATCAGGCCTTTATAATGCATTTAATTAATGGAAGATAATAACGAGGCAAGATAATTCTTTGGGAGAAATAACAATGACAAGAGCAGAAATTAATGACAGAAAACTAAGGCTCACCAAATCAAAAGTTAGAATTTTGAAAAGATTAATACAATTGTAAAAACTTTGCCAAGATTGATCAGAAATTGAAGTAAAGAATGAGTGAATGTGAAAATAAATAATACTAGGAATGAAAATTGGGATATGACTACAGTTATGGAGAGTAGAATGAAAATGAGATAATATAAACAACTTCATGTCAATAAATTTGAAAATAGGCAAAATGAATAAATTCCTAGAAAACCTTTTATATAAATATAACATATACTAAACTTTATACAAAAAATATAAAGAATGATCGCAGAAGAAATAGAAAAACTGCATAGTTGTTAGAGAAATTAAACCAGTAGTTAAAACTTCCTACAAAGAATACACCAAGCCTAGATAGTTCTACAGGTAAATTATACCATACTTTCCAGGAATAGATTGATCTACAAACTACTCCAGAGAACAGAAAATTTAGAATATTTCCAGTATAAAATTGATTGCCCCAAATTTGCCATATTTCAAATTCTTCACTCCTCTCTATATCCATGCCCTTTGCAATGTGACTTTACAACTTCTCCCATCAAGAGGTAGACTCTATATCCTTACTTCTTGAATCTGGGCTGGTTTGTGATTTGCTTTGGCCATTAGGATACGGCAGAAGTGATGGTGAGCTAATTGTCAGCCTATGCCTCAAGAGGTCTTGCTTACTTCTGCTCTTTCAGAATTCTGACACCATCATGTGAACAGGGGCAGGCTAGTTTGTTGGACATGAACGACACATGACCTAGTCATTCCTGTCATTTTGGCCCATGGTCTAAAAATTGCCAGGCAGGGAATAAAGATATCCTAGATTAACCAGTCCCCAGCTATTCTGTCAGCTGTCCACAGACCTCTGAGTGAACTTAACCAAGGTTAACCATCTTGGTTCAAATCTGTAGAAATGTCCAGCTGACCATGCATTCATAAGCAAGAATAAATCCTTGCTTTTAAACCATTGAGTTTTGGGTTCCTTTTTACACAAAAATAGTTAACTGATAGAAAAATGGTACCTACCTAGAAATTGAGTGCTATCATAATAAAAACCTAGAGCATTTGGGATTGGTTTTGGAACTGGGTTGCAAGAAGAAGGTGGATAAATGGAAAGCAAACTGGTAGCAAAGCCTGGAAAAAAGGAGATAAACTTTTTATTGGAATTGGAAAATGATGGCACATGTTATATATGTTATATATAAGACAATTGGCAACACTTATTGCTTGCATTAATTTGGAGGAGGGAACATAGACCTAATTAACTTTAGGATTTGGCTAAATTTATTTCCAAGCAGAATGTGAAGTATCAGCTGATTGCTCCTAGCTGGAGATGATACAGTATGGCAATAAAGAGATGAATTTAAGAAAGAACTTGCCAGTGTGATAGCATGATTTAGATGGCATACAAAGAGGCTAGAATTTTATGGGTTGGAAAATAAAAGTTTCTCATCTTTAGTCTTTCTATTTGGTAAAAGATGTTCAAAGTAAATGCAGCCTGTAAACATAGATAAATTCAAAGGTGTGACTGTAAGCCTATTTGTTAAGACTTTTGAAAGAATTTATGTGATGTCTAGTAGATCCTTTAATCTAGATAAAAGGGCTTTTAGGAATCTTAAGGAAATTGTTCCACAGCAGTTTGATACACCCAAAGTAGAAAGCAGATATTGGTCAGAGAGAGAGAGTGAAAGACATGTCTTGAAAACAAATGAGGATATGGCTTTTGGCAAATGAATCTGAATGGAATCAGATTTATGGAAAGTCACAAAATTCTTAAGTGGGTTTTTCTAAATAGGCTCCACCAATATGGAGTAAAAGGGACTGAAATGGTTCAAAATACAAAAAGACCTCTATGGAGAGGAAGCAGGCTGAGAAAGTTTCTCAGCTGCCAATATAACCCATTTGTTTTCAGAAGAAACACAGGGAGGTGATGGAAAACATCTCTAAGGGCAGAGCCAGATCTCACTGGGCAGAGCCAACAGCCATGAAGAACAGTGGACCGGGAGGCCACTCCCACAGAGTAAAACTGGAGCCCAGTCAAAGACGTCTTCTCTGTGGCAGGGGGTGGTGTTGGTCTGGAGACATCTCAGTGATATTTCAAACTTGCTGTGGAAAATGCTATAGCTGCAGCGATAGCTAACTGACATACGCCCTCCTCCTCCCCAATCATTTATGAGGCTAGAATAATCTTGATACCAAAACCAGTCAAGGACAACACAACAAAGAAACATTATAGATCACTTTCATGAACACTGATGCAAAACCTTGGTCTAAAACACTAGTAAACTGAATCCAGATCACTGAGTTTATCCCAGGAATGTGAGGGTGGCTTAATATTGAAAAATCAACTGATATAAGAAATGGAAAGGACATTACAGTAAAGGAAAGTGAGAGGCCACTCTTACTCATGAACATTGATGCAAAAATTCTTAAAAAACTAGCAAACTGGGGGAGCAGATGTGGCTCAAGCAGTTGGGTGCTCGCCTTCCACATGGAAGGTCCAGGGTCGGTTCCCAGTGCCTCCTAAAGAAGAGAGCAGATGCAACAAGATGACACAACGAGCTGATGCAGCAAGCTGATGCAACAAGCTGACGAATGAGCAGACATAATGAGCAGACAGCAGAAATGGCTCAAGCGGCTAGGCACCTCCCACATGAGAGGTCTCGGTTTCAGTTTTTGGTGCCTCCTAAAAGAAGACAAGCAGACAGTGAGCGGACACAAAAAGCAGAGACAACAAGCAGACACAGTGAGTGGACACAATAAGTAGAGATAACAAACAGACTCAGTGAGAAGACACAATGAGCAGACAGATGAGGGAGCCATCATGGGTGGTGGGACAAAAAAAAAAAAAACTAGCAAACTAATTTTACTATGCTAAATTTATTTTAGGAATGTAAGGGCAATTAAGATGAGGAAGTCAATTAATTCACTACACTAAGAGATTAAAGTAGAAAAATGATATGAGCATTTCAACAGATGTAAAAATAGGATTTGATTAAATTTAACACACTTTCATGATAAAAACTCCTAAGAAATCATGTATAAAGGGAACTTCTTTAATCTTATTTTTAAAAAACCTGCAGCAAACATTATACTTAATGGTTCAATGTTGAAAGCATTTCCTTTAAGAGCAAGGTGAAGACATTTAACATTGCACTGGAAGTCTAAGTTAGCTCACACACACGAGCACACACGTATAACACGGGCATAAGTATCTGAGATAAAGAAAACTCATAATTTATAGTTTTTGAGTATCTGCATTGTAAACTCAAAATGATCTATGAATTATTAGAAATAGTAGACATGAAATCTATAACCAAATCAATGCATATAATGCATTGCAGTTCTACATATCATTAACAAACAGAAATTTTAATAACATAAAATTTTATATACAAAGGCATCACAAAAATAAAAAGATGGGATAACTCTAATGGAGAAAATTTTTAAACCTTATTGAAGCACATTAGATAAAGCCTAAAAAATAGAAAGTTAAAATATGTTCATTTTGGAAGATTTACTATTATAAAGACGGCCATTCTCCCCTCTAATTTTATAATCAATGTTTTCCACTTGAAGGTGAAAGGTTTTTTCCAAAACATGGAGCTAGAAAAGTATTCTGAAGATTAGATGGAAGTACAAATAGACAGAAATGGCCATATTAGGTAACAAGAATTATTATTACTCTCTAGAAATTAAAACATAGTTTTGTTAGATGCAAATAAGGCAATGTAATGGAAGAGAGTGCCACATAAAAATGGAAACCTGCTTTCTGATTGATAGAGCTGATAATGCCCTGCAAAACATTATAGAGCTGGCATTACAGGTAAACCATTTAGAACAGTGGTTGATATGTAGTAAGCACTGTATGGCAGTTAGCTGCTATTTAAAAAAATTATTATTATTATCATCACTAATACTGCAGATTGGTGATGAAACAATGGACTTTTCAATAAATGGTGAGGTAAAATGCATTTGAATTTTACCTCATGCCATATACAAAAGTCAATTCAAGATGGATTAGAGACATATATAAAAGACAAATAAATAAAGCTTTTAAAAGACAGTAAAGAAGAACATTTTCATGACCTTGAGTTAGGGAAGACTTTCATAAGCAAGACCCAAAGAGTACTAACCATAAAAGAAAATCTGGATCAGTATACAACATTAAAAATTTCATAAACAAAATGAAATGATAAGCTGCAACATGGGAGATGATGTTTGCAACACATACAACCTGGAAAGTAGTAATATCCAAGTCTATAAATAGCTCTTTATAACTATTTTTAAAAGGAAACACCATGATAGAAAAATTGAGCAAAGGACTTGCACAAGCATTTTACAGAATAACATATATCAGTGTCTAATCAGAATAGGAGAAAATGTCCATTCTCCTTAGCAAATCAAGGAAATACAAGTTAAATTCAGAATGAGATAGCAGTAGGTAAGAAGAAAAAAAAAAGATTAAATTGAATGCTGTTGAGGATGTGGAACAATCAGTGCAAATTTGAAATACAATTTGGTGTGATCTGGTATATTTGAATACATGTATACTTTCAAGACCCATAAATCCCACGCCCGAGTATATACCCTAGACAAGAAACTCTTTCCTATACATACAAGGAGATTATGTTCACGGCATAGCAGCATTGTTTGTAATAGCGAAAGTGTACAAAAACAACTGGAAAGACCCCACGTATGTACTACAAATGAATGCATAAACAAATTGTAAAATAGTCACACAGTGGAATATCATGCAGCAGTAAAGTGAATTAATTACAGCAACAAGTCACAACATTGAATGGATCTTAGAAACATAATATTAAATGAAATAAAAGAAAAACAAGGCATGGGGAAGAATACAAAGTGTTAGTTCATTTATATAAAGTTCATAATGAAGTGGAACCGGCAGTGGATGTGGCTCAAGTAGTTGGGCGCCCACCTCCCACATGAGAGGTCCGGTGTTCGTTCCCGGTGCCTCCTAAAGAAAAAACAGACAGCAAGCAGAAACAGTGAGCAGACAATGAGCAACCGGACAACAAGCAAAAACAATGTACAGACAGGTAGCAGAAACAACGAGCAGACAATGAGCAACACGAGTGAACATGTGGGAGCCAAAAATGAAAAAAAAAAAAAAAAAGAAGTGGATCCAAATAATATATTGTAAGGGGTACAGATACATTTGGTAAAACTTTTTCTTTTTTTCTTTTAAAGCAAAGGAATCTTAAAAACCACATTCTCAAAGTGTTTACCCTTAGGTGATTGGTGTGGGGAATTCATAGGAATTAGCTAGGAACATGCAGGAAACGTCAACATTATTGGTAATATTCTTCTTTATAATCTGAATTATGGGTTCATGTGTGTTTATATTTATGCCTCATAACTTATGTATTTATATATATACATTCTTTTATACTTATATTTTATATTTAAAATTTCAAAAATAATATATTTAAGGGGTAGAAAAGAATAGATCAGGGGATATAACAGAGAAATTACCTGTGCCAATATTAATTTCAGACAATATAGATTTCAATGCAAAATACATTTAATGGTGAAGGGATCAATCACTTAAGAAAGTATGACAGTTAACTTAAGAGTGTATCTATTTATATATCAAAAAACTGATAGAAGAGAAATTAACTTGTTCATTTGTGCAATTGAAATATCCTTGAAGAGAAACTGAACAATCCAAAAATCTAGTTGAGTCTTTAAGGCAGCTCTTTCAGAAGTAAACAGATCAAGCAGACGATGAGTATGGCCACAGAGAATATAAGTAACACAATTGACGTGTATACACACACGTGTCTGTGTGCATATATAAATACAAATGGAAAATAAACATAATTTAAACATGTATTTGAAAAATTTACAAAATCAGGTATATAGTCAAGTGTTAAGCGCACAGGAATCTCAACAAATTTTTAAAAATTGATGTCATATAGCCCACATTGACTGATAAAGAGTTATACAATAAAAATTTTAAAAAAATTCTTCTGTTTACTCTAAATTTTTTAATTTGAAAGTTACAAACTAATAACTAAAGAATATATCTCATGTGGCTCAGTGGTTGAGTGCTGGCTCCCCATATACAAGGTCCCGGGTTCAATCCCTGGCCCTGGTACCTAAAAAAAAAAAAAAAGAATATATATATATATTCTTTATGAAGGCCCTTCATATCAAAACCTATGGGAGATTGTGTAGGTGAAGCGCAGGAGAAAATGTGTACCTCTAAATGTATTTTATTAAAAACAACAAACAGCAAAGAAATGAATCAAACAATTTAAGAGGCTAAAAAATGAATAACAAGGTCAACCCTAATAATTATGACTAATTAAAATAAAAGCAGAAATTATTGAAATGGGAGATAAATAAAACTAATAAAGTTGATCCATAAAACCAAAAGTTGAATCTTTGTAAAGAACAGTAAGATTAACTTTTGGCATAGATGATGAAGTAAAAAGAGAAATGGTACAGATTAAGAACTTTTATTTGTCATTGATGATAAGAAGATATATACAGATATTAGAAGCATTAAAAAGCTAAAAAGAAAATGTACAGCATTTAGTCTGGAAACAGGTAATTAAAATTTTACTTTTAAACATCAAGGACTTAGTCACATGTATCCAATTTACTATTATCTATGAAGTGTGTAGTCTCTTTTTTCACATTCTGTAGCACTGAAGAAAATAAGTTAAAAAA
>PVKH010010942.1:0-17990 GCA_004027955.1 Chaetophractus vellerosus | reverse complement strand
ATCTTAAAAAAAAAAATACTTTAGAGGGGGCTGGTTGTAGCCCAATTGGCAGGGCGTCAGTTTACCACATAGGAGGCTCCGGGTTCACGTCCCCGGGCCTCCTCGAGCGGGCAGACCGCCTTGAGAAGGCAAGCCGCTGCGGGCAGGGCAAGCCCCCACGAGCAGGGCAAGCTGCCCCGAGCAGGCAGGCCGCCACGTGGTGAGCTGACTCGGCGGGTCACTGCAGTGGGGGGAGACAAGCAGACACAGAAGAACACAAAAATGAACACAGCAAGAACAAGCAGAAAGGGGGGGATATGTAATAAATAAAAAATAAATCTTAAAAAAATACATTAGAGGCACATAAGAGCAGATTTGAATTGCTTGAAGGCAGAATTAGTGACTTTAAGAGAGAACATCTGAACTGGAAAAGACAGGAGAACAGAAAGAAAACAGAATAGAAAAAATGGAACAGGATCTCAGGGAATTGAATGCAAAATGCACAAATATTCGCATTACTGGTGTCCCAGAAGGAGAAGTGAACAGAAAGGGAGCAGAAAGAATATTTGAGAAAATAATGACCGAAAACTTCCCAACCCTTATGAAGGACATAAATATCAATATCCAAGAAGGACAACGCATCCCAAACAGAATAAATCCAAATAGACCTACCCCAAGACACCTACTATTCAGAAGGACAAATATCAGAGACAAAGAGAAGATTCTGAAAGCAGCAAGAGAAGAGTAAAGGGAAAATCTATTAGATTAAGTGCCAACCTCTCCTCAGAAACCATGGAAGAGAGAAGAAAGTGGTGTGATGTATTTAAGGTACTGAAAGAGAAAAACGGCCCACCAAGAATTCTGTATCCAGCAAAGCTGTCCTTCAAAAATGAGGGTGAATACAAAGTCTTCAGAGACAAACAAAAGCTGATACAGTATGTTACCAAAAGACCAGAATTACAAGAAATACTGAAGGTGCTGCTGCAGCCTGAAAGGAAAGAACAAGGGCGAGAGATTTGGAGTAGAGTATAGAAGTGAAGATTGTTTAAAGGGGTAAACTAAAGATATGGTATGTCATACCATAGAATGGTATGACAACAGAGAACCAAAGGACAAAATGGATGAAGTAAGTAATGCCTTCTTTACAGTAAAAACACTGAATGTTAATGGATTGAACTCCCTAATCAAATGTATAGACTGATAGAATGGATTAAAAAAAAAAACGAGCCATCTGTATATTTTCTACAAGACACCCACCTCAGACATAAGGACACAATCAGGTTAAAAGTGAAAGGTTGGCAAAAGTTATTCCATGAAGTAGTAACCACAAAAGAGCTGGAGTAGACCAGATAATTGTAAAATAACAATATTATAGTATGTGAGCAATAATTTCTTAGTACAACTGGCAAATTTTTCCTGTGATCAGTAGTCTGTATTTTCTTCATACAAAATAAACACTTACTTTTCATTGAGGAAGACTGGAAAAGAGATATATTTTTGGATACTTCCTTTTCCTTTAACCCTTTTTAATTCATACTCTTTAATTAAAATAATCTATCTGGATCAATAGTGATTTAGCATGACTACCGTTGAACAAGATTTTGAGTTTTTCTGCCTCATAAAATTATGACTTGGGAAATTGTTTTCTGCTGTAATTCATTTCAATAAGATGTGAAGAATTCCCAAATAGGAATTTGATTATCTAGAAAGAATTATGACCTAAATGGAAATTAAATAACTAAACCAATATTTCTTTCATTCTTAGAGATTAGAGTTGTAATATAAAAATTATATTTATGTTATAATTAATTTCTATCGTATTTGAATCATTATTTACATTTATAAATGTTTGTTGCTATGCTGTTTTTTCTAATTGATTATATCTAACCTGGACTTGCATGCTCTATTAAAATTTGTAATTCCTTTCCATCTACTTTTTAATTTATTTTACAATTTTACAATAAAGGACTGTCAGATAACAACAACAACAACAAAAAGAATATGTAGGTAGCGGATGTAGCTGAAGTGGTTGAGTGCCTGCTTCCTATGTATGAGGTCCTGGGTTCAATCCCCAGTACCTCCAAAAAACAAAATAAACATACAAATGCAACAAAACAAAACAAAACAACTCTCACTGGGGAACGGATGTAGCTCAGTGGTTGAGTGTCTCCTTCCCATGTACAAGGTCCTAGGTTCAATCCAAAAGTATATTTACATTATTTTTATATAATTTGGTGTCCATAGTAGCTCTAGGATCTGTTCAGAATTTCAGTAATAGTGCAGACCTAAGAAGTAAAAAGAAACTCCCCCCTTTTTTTCTTAAAATTATGCAGTTATTCATCTTTTAGCAAATTGAAAGTTGTTTTTATTTATTATGCCTTTTGAATTAGCCAAGTATGTCTTAAATTCTCATTATAATTAAATAGCATGTGGTTATTTTCATTTTATGCCATTCTTAAGCTCTTCTTTTTGACTTAATGTATTTCAAGAATAAGTAGATAAAACCATAGGCCAGCCTGGGAGTGTGGACTCCTTTCAAATAGCAAACTAGTTGACGCTCTGAAGCAAAATAGTTCATGGCATTTGACTGGAACCACAGGTGTCCCAAGAAAGACCACTGGTGGCATTCATTGTTTCAAGTCCCAGGATAGAGTTTGAGGCTAGAGAACTAATGGACTTCTAATATGTTATTCTAGAAGCTATGTCAGTATTAACACATGAGATCAGATTCCATTCCATGATGCCTCTTGTGGTGTTTTTAGACTTTTAAAAAATTATCTTTTCAAAGTATTTTCTGGAATTGTTTTCATTAACTTAATGGAAAATATTTATTTTCAGATGACTGGGATGTTGCTGTAGCTAGTTTATTACAAGTTACTCCCTTGTTTTCACATTCTCTGTGGAGCAACACTGTCAGATGTTACCTCATTTACACAGACGAAACCCAGCCTGACATGGATCTTTTCCTTAAGGTGAGGATATTTTAAAATTCTCTATTCACTGATTTAGAATACGAGTGAATATTATATCCTATTTGTGTACTACTACATCTAAACCAAGTAGTTTACTGCCTACTTGATGATATTCTTAAAGAATAGGAAGCATCTTAGGTATTTAAGAGAAAATCTTGTTTAGTATTATCAGTACATTCAAGGAAGGGTAGATGGTGCGAATCAAGCTTGTTTTTTGTTTTTTTGTTTGTAACTTTCTGGGAGTAATAAGATAGGAGCTAAGATGGAAAAAGAAGGCTCTAAATAGTTGTCGAGAGTTTTGAATATCAAATTTAGATGTTGGAATATTATGCTTTTTGAATTGTTCTTTTCACTTTCTCTATAATGTTTAAGAGCCCTGTTGATAGTGTCAGCTTTAGTTAGTATCTTCCAGCTTTATCCTTAATTCAGTTTTGTTATCGAAATTTAATCCTTATTTTGGTTTTTAATTTTTCAAGGCATCCATTGGAGTTATTCTAAGGCAGGGGATGGCAAACTACAATCTGTGGGCCAAATTTGACCTGCTACCTGTTTTTGTATGGCTCAGAGCTAAGATTGGTTTTTACATGATTCAATGACTGAAAAAGAATCAAAAGAAGAATAATATTTGTGATGTGAAAATTCTATGAAATTCAAGTTTCAGTGTCTATAAATAAAATTTTATTGGAACACTACCTTGGTCATTGCTTTATGTATTGTCAATGGCTGTTTTATACTACAATGACAGAGTAAACTACAAAAGATTGAATGGGCCCCCCCAAACCCCTGCTCAAACAGTCAACTTGTTAAGCTATTATATTATTATTTTTGTAAAAATATTTGCCATCTGAGCCTTTATAGAAAGTGTTGGATGACCTCTATTCTAAGTGAATTAAAAATAAATTCGCATATTATATGCTATACCTATTACATTAACATCTTCCAGATATTGATTAATAAATTTATTTATATTTGCTTTAAGATATTTCTCAATTTTGGTAAAAATATAAAAATATTTCAAAGCCCAAAGCTTCTACTCACTAATTTAATGTAGGTTGGTCTCAAGGACATTTTGAAGTAATTACTAATTTCTTGCCTAGTAATCATCATTACTTTGTTTTATAGAAAAACTTGCCTTTTTTATTCAAACTTTTCTTTAAAATGTGATTGTATTTTTTAAATTTTAAATGAAAAAATATCCAACAATAACCTGTTCTAAAGCATGTATTTTTATTTTAAGTAGTGTGAAGTTCACTAGATCTTTAGTTAAATAAGTTATGCTTTTATATATTTTAATTTACTTTTAGGACTACTCACCTAAACTTAAAAGAATGTGCGAGACAATGGGATGTTTTTACCATGCTGTGTACTTTCCAATAGATATTGAAACTCAGTACCTCACTGTAAGAAAATGGGAAATTGAGAAGAGTTCATTGGTTATTTTATTTATTCACTTATCTTTACCAAGGTAAGGTGAAAAAAGCTATAATTCATTACTGGAGTTAAGCTTGTAAATAGAAATAAGATTGCCAAATGAACTTCAAAGAGAAGTTTTAATTGCATTTTATAACCCAAACAATCCATGATATTCAGTAAATTCTATGACTGTTTTACACTTAAATAAAAATAGTTAAAAGCTGTTAGATTTGTTTAATAGGTCATGTGATGAACATCAAGATCATTTTAATCAAGGGTCAGCAAATTAGGGTCTGGAGGCCAAATATAGTCAGCTGCCTGTCTTTGTAAATAAAGTTTTATTGGAACACAGCCATGCTCATTTATTTATGTATTTTCTATGGCTGCTTTTATATTACAGTAGCAGAGTTGAGTAGTTCTGAACAAAACCATATAACCCACTAAGCCTGAAATGTTTACTATCTGGCCCTTCACAGAAAATAAAAGTGACCCCTGATTTCAATGATCAATATTAACTTTCATTGTTTTCTTTCTTTGGATACAGATTGAGAGGCAGTTGAACTTTATGTGGTTACATGTGTACTTGAACACTTGTGTAGGTGTTGAATCATACATTAAAATGTCCCGAGGAGCTTACTACTCAAATAAACCCAGTAAAGTGAACAGTTTCCTTATAATGTGAATATAATCACACCAAAGTATGTCTCAAAGAAAGTTTTTTATTTTAAGAATTAGATACATAACTAAAAGACAAAATGGGCTTAATAAGTGGTTGATTTTTCTTTCTAGATTTGTTGTCTGATTGGATTTAATTTTTCTAAGCATTTTCCTTTTATTGCAGATCAACTCTGACATTAACTGTGTACGCAAGTATGTGGGGCTCTAAATTTTATCAGACAACCTTGTGTAAAACCTGTCATTGATCCTTTTGACTCTGCCTAGAATCATAGGAGAGATCTCTTACAGTGAAGCATGGGAGCTAAAATACTAAGTTCAGGCTCATTTAGAATGTTTTTACCTATGTAGAAGAAGAGTCTTCTTCTACCTTTGGATGGCAGTACAGAGGATCAACTCAGGCTGGTTTTCTTCAGTGCATCATCCGTCTTTCTCAAAGGAGAAGAGTTTGCTCTTGGGAAGGCTTCAGTGCCCAAAGGATCATTGTACCACCTTGTAGGACTTCTTATGCCCTATTCTTGGTTTCATTCCGTTCTTTTTAGCCAGTCTCTTTGTAGAACTTAGTTAAGTGGGAGCTCTTGTCTGTAACTGAACTGTCTTCATTACTGGTCAGTCTCACAAAGTGGCATCTCCTCTAGCACCCCCCCCCCCACACACATTTCTGTAGTTAGGCCACTTTCTGACTGGGTCTTAAAGGGCAAATTGCCACCCTAGTAGCTGGCCTGTCATACTCTGTAGCTTAAGAAATTATCAAATCATGACCAATTTGTTTCATCTTATTCCCATCTACTTTCCTCCCACCAAATCCCCGACAACCTATCATTTCCTCTGGAGTTCTATATGTCCATTTTGTGGGAGGTGGTTTTGAGTTAGGAACATGTGCCTGACCAGAAGGCCTACTCTTTGGCCACATAATTTTCTCCTAAAGCAGTAACAAATGAACTTTTGAAATTCTAATGTTCTATTGTATAGAACATGGTCAAAATTATTTTAACATATAAAATGTCTATGGTTTGGATAGATAGGCTTGGCACAGAAATATATAACAATATTGTTTTCTTCTATTTTATATTTAGGGCTGGTACTCAGTTTATTATACAAATTCACAACCATGTAATAGTTCTCCCCTACACATACACTCTAATTTTCCTCTTGAGACAAACTTTCACTAAGAAAGGGGAATTGGTTGTAGTTTGCCTTGTAGTGCAGAAAACCTCAGTATATTATTCTAAGATTTTTCTAGAATTTAAATTGGAGTAGCACAAAATGTAGTTATGTTACCCTATAGCAAAGCTTAAACAATTATTTTACCTTTACCTCAGTCTGGACTTTTAACTTCTCACAGTTGTTTTTTAACCTTCCACATTTGTCCCCAGCTCTTTTCTATAGTGTTCTTGGGTATAAGGATTTGGGTCATTCCTTGGATGAGAAAAGGCTAAAGGACTAGAGAAGAGAAAAACCTTGAATCCCTTAGGTGGATAATATTTATATTAACTTGGAAATCATATATTTATAAATGGAATTATGTTTTCCATTTATTTGCAAAGTCTCATGAATCTAGTCCATTATTTTTAAGTCATGTTTAACAATATTTATGAGATTTTTTTAGGTTTAAAGGTAAAACAAATTTACATATGCTTTAAATTTTAAATGAATGCACAATTTATTGTACCTCCTCTCATTGTCTGCTAATGAATATATTGTATTTTAATACCAAAAGGGATCAGAGGTATAAAAACATCCATTTTTGGAAAACTTTGATTTTTCTGCAATAGGACCTTTTCTGGCTGTTATTCATTGCAGTAAAATCCCATTATTGGCAATAATGTTGATTGACTAACTGTTTGCTGCCACAGTGCAATGTAGCACAAGAAATGCCGATTTCCAATCTAGCCTTTTATTGGAAGACTGTGAAGAAGCATTTCTGAAAAACGCTGAAGGAAAACCACGATTAATTTATCATCGTTTGGAAGATGGGAAAGTGAGTTCCAACTCCGTCAAGCAATTGATTGATCAAGTTTCTAACCTGAACAAGACCAACAAAGTCAAGGTAAAATTCAGAGGGTTTCTATTTTTAATGTTATAAGTGAAAATTGATAATAGAAATATCAAGAATAGTAGGACTTGTAACAAAGACAAGGAAATTAGGTAAGGGTTTTTTCATGTAAATTGGTATTTGCTTCCATATGTTTTTAAGGAACTAAGCATGAATCAGTTCATTCATTTGTTCAACAAATATATATCGAGTATCTACTATGTGCCAGGCACTGTTCTGGTACTTGGGATACCAAGTAAAGTTGTAGACCTTTCATTTCAGTGAGGAGAGACAGAGAATAAATAAGTTTAATAAATAAGCAAAATATATATTATGTTAAAAGGTGACAAGTACTATAGAAGAAACGATTGTAAAAATATAGGCAGGTCCCTACCTCACACCATATACAAAAATCAAAATGGATCAAGGACTTGGGAGCGGGTGTAGGTCAGTGGTTGAGTGCCTGCTTTGCATGTATGAGGCCCTGGGTTCAATCCCTAATACTTCTAAAAAAAAAAAAAAAAGACCAAGGACCTAAATATAAGAGCCAGAACTATCAGACTCCTAGAAGAAAATGTAGGAAAGCATCTTCAGGACTTTGTGTTAGGCAACAGTTTCTTAGACGTCACACCCAAAGTAGAAGCAACAAAAGAAAAAAATAGATAAGTGGGACTTCATCAAAATTAAAAACTTTTGTACCTCGAAGGACTTATCATGAAAGTAAAACAACATCTTATATAATGGTAGAAGATATTGGAAACCACATATCTGATACAGGGTTTTATATTTTTTCAATTTTACTTTTTAAAAAACAAATCAATTTTGTTGATACATATTAATAAAGTATACAATTCATCCATAGTGTATGATCAGTGGTATTTTGTATACTCACATAGTTGTGCATTTATCACTTCAATCATTATTAGAGCATTTTCATTATTTCAATAATAATAAATAATAAACAGACAAACAAGAAAAATCTCTCAATCTCTCTAAGCTTCCCCTGCCACACAGAGCTGCTATTTCTGGCTATGATTGCACATTTATTTATTTGTTTTTAAGCAGTTTTATTGAGATATAGTCCCATACCATACAATCTATCCAAAGTTAATAATCAGTGCCTTTTAGTATAATCACAATGTTGTGCAGTCATCACCACAAAAAATTTTAGAAACATTTCATTATTCCAAAAAGAAAAACTCCACAGCCCTTAGCAGTCACCTCTCAATCCCTCTATCCTTCCTCAGCTTTACACAAACACTAATCTAATTTCATCTTTATAAATTGATTTATATTTACATTTTATATAAATGAAATCATACAATATTTAGTACTCTGTGTCGGGTTTCTTTCACGTAGCATAATTTTTTATGTCTGTCTGATATTAACATCTTGTAGTGTTAATGCATATCAGTTCAGTTTCAAAGAAAAATGGTTTTATATATGCAATTTTACCCATATTCATAATTCACATGCAGTATTGTTATGCTATCATTCCCATGTTACATTTTTTAGCTTTCCTTTTACTAATGTACATGACCTTAGACTTACCCTTGAAACCACTGTCATAATAAATAGTATTTCTAGTTACAAACATTATGTTGTACTTTCAACTTTTCTATTCATTTCCAAAGATTAACACACATCCTTTTTACCAATTCTGTACAAGTTAGCCCTCAGCTTTCCATTCTCTAACCTCCTTCTATTTTCTGGTGACCCACATTCAAGTTGTTAATTTCATGAGATTACACAATATATTTAGTTCACAGTAGCACAATCATACAGTAGTTGTCCTTTTGTGTGTGGCTTGCTTCACTCAACCTAACGTCCTCTAGCTTTATCCATGTTGTCATATGCTTTACAACTTCATTTCTTCTTATAGCTGCATAATATTCCATCATGTATATACATCACCGTTTGTTTATCCATCATCAGTTGATGGACTTCTGGGTTGTTTCCATCTTTTGGCAATCGTGAATAATACTGCTGTGAACATTGGTGTGCAGATGTCTGTTCATATCACTGCTGTCAGTTCTTCTGGGTATATACCCAGTAGTGGTGTTGCCAGGTCACGTGGCAAATCTGTATTCAAATTCTTTAGGAACTGCCAAAGAGTCCTCCACAGTGATTACCATTCTATATTCCCAGCAACGGTGAATAAGTGTTCCTATCTCTCTACATCCTCTCCAACACTTGTAGTTCTGTCTTTTTAGTAATGGCCATTCTGATAGGTGTGAAATGATATCTCATTGTAGTTTTGATTTGCATTTCCCTAATCTCTAGTGATGTTAAACATTTTTTCATGTGTTTTTTTGCCATTTGTGTTTCTTCTTTGGACAAATGTGTATTCAAGTCTTGACATTTAGTAATTGGGTCATTTGTCTTTTTATTGTTAAGTTGTAGGATCTCTTGTATCAGATATGTGATTTCCAAATATTTTCTCCCATTGAGTTGGTTGCCTTTTCACCCTTTTGACAAAGTCCTGTGAGGTGTAAAAGTGTTGAATTTTGAGGAGGTCCCATTTATCTATTTTTTTCTTTTGTTGCTCATGCTTTGGGTGTAAGGCCCAAGAAACCACCACCTACCACAAGGTCTTTAAGATGTTTCCCTACATTTTCTTCTAGTAGTTTTATGGTCCTGTCTTTTATATTTAGGTCTTTGATCCATTTGTGGTTGATTCTTTATAGGGAATGAGAAAGGGGTCCTCTTTCATTCTTTTGGTTATGGATATCCAGTTCTCCCAGCACCATTTGTTAAAGAGACTGTTTTGGCCCATTAACATGGCTTTGGTGGGTTTGTAAAACACCAGTTGGCCGTAGAGTTGAGGGCTTATTTCTGGGCTCTCAATTCTATCCCACTGATTGATGTGTCTATCTTTATGCCAATACCATGCTGTTTTGACCACTGTAGCTTTGTAATATGTTTAAAGGTTAGGCAGTGAAAATCCTCACATATCGCAATTCTTTTTTTTTTTTTTTAATGCTTTTGGCTTTTCAATGCACTTTCCCTTCCAAATGAATTTGGTAATTGCCTTTTCTATTTCTGTAATGTAGGCTGTTGGAATTTTGAGTAGTATTGCATTGAATCTATAAATCATTTTGGGTAGGATTGAAATCTTGATGATATTTAGTCTTCCAACCTGTGGACACGGAATGTCACTCCATTTGTTTAGGTCTTCATTGATTGCTTTTAGCATTGTTTTGTAGTTTTCTGCATATAGGTCCTGTACTTCTTTGGTTAAATTGGTTCCTAGGTATTTGAGTCATTTTGTTGCTATTGTAAATGGAATTTTTACCGTGATTTCCTCCTCAGATTGTTCAATACTAGTGTACAGAAACATTGCTAATTTTTGTGTGTTGATCTTATATCCTGCCATTTTGCCGAACTCATTTATTAGCTCAAGTAGCTTTGTCATAGACATTTCAGAATTTTCTAAATATAGGATCATGTCATCTGCAAATAGTGAGTTTCACTTCCACTTTTCCTATTTGGATGCTTTTTATTATTTTTTCTTTTCTAATTGCTCTAGCTAGAACTTCTAGCACAATGTTTAATAACAGTGGTGACAGTGGGCATCATTGTTTTTTCCTGATCTTAGAGGGCAATCTTTCACTCTTTCCCCATTGAGTACCATGTTGACTGTAGGTTTTTCATATATGCCCTTTATCATATTGAGGAATTTTCCTTCTATTCCTATCTTTCGAAGTGTTTTTTATCAAGAAAGGATGCTATATTTTTTTGAATGCCTTTTCTGCATCAATTCAGATAATCATGTGGTTTCTTCCTTCATTTTGTTAATGTGAGATATTACATTAATTGATTTTCTTATGTTAAACCACTCTTGAAATACAGGGATGAATCCCACTTGGTTGTGGTGTATAAGTCTTGATATGCTGTTGGATACTATTTGCAAATATTTTGTTGAGAATTTTTGCGTCTATGCTCATTACAGAGATTGGACTCTAATGTTCTTTTCTTGTAGTAGCTTTATCTGGCTGTGGTATTAGGGTGGTGTTAGCCTTCATAAAATGTTTTGGGTAATTTTTCCTCCTCTTCGATATTTTGGGAGAGTTTAGACAGGATTGGTGTTAATTCTCACAATGCTTGGTGGAAATCACCTGTGAAGCCATCTGTTCCTGGACTTCTTGTTTTGGGAGATTTTTAATGATGGATTCAATCTCTTTAAAAGTGATTGGTTCGTTCCGTTCTTGTATTTTTTGTAGTGTCAGTGTAGGTTGTTTGTGCTTTTCTAGGAATTTGTCCATTTCATCTATGTGGTTTAGTTGGTTGGTATACAGTTTCTCATAATATCCTCTTACAATCCTTTTCATTTCTGTGGGGTCAAGTGTAAATTCCCCCATTCATTTCTGATTTTATTTATTTGCATTTGCTCTCTTTTTTTCTTTGTTGGTCTAGCTAAGGGTTTGTCAATTTTATTGATCTCCAAGAACCAACTTTTGGTTTTGTTGATTTTCTCTATTTTCTTGTTCTCAATTTCATTCATTTCTGCTCTAATCTTTATTATTTCTTTCCTTCTGCTTGCTTTGGGAATGGTTTGCTGTTTTTCTAGTTTCTTCAGTTGTTCAGTTAGATCTTTGATTTTACCTCTTTTTTCTTTTTTAATATAGGCATTTAGGGCTATACATTTCCCTCTCAGCACTGCCTTTGCTGTATCCCATAAGTTTTGATAGCTTGTGTTCTCATTTTCATTCATCTCAATATATTTAATAATTTCACTTACAATTTCTTCTTTAGTCCACTTATTATTTAGGTGTGTATTTTTTAGCCTCCACACATTTGTGATTTTACCTCTATCCTGTCAATTATTGATTTCCAGTTTCATTCCATTGTAATCTAAGAAGGTGCTTTGTATAATTTCATTCTTTTTATATTTATTGAGACCTGCCTTGTGACCTAACATGTGGTCTATCCTGGAGAAAGATCCATGAGCACTTGAGAAGAATGTATAACTTGCTGATTTGGGATGCAATGTTCTGTATATGTCTGCTAGGTGTTAGGTCTAGCTCATTTATCATATTGTTCGAGTTCTCTGTTTTCTTGTTGATCTTCTAACTAGTTGTTCTCTCTAATGATGTGAGTGGTGTGTTCAAGTCTCCAACTATTAATGTAGAGATGTCCATTTCTCCTTTCACTTTTGCTCACATATTTTGGGGCACCCTGGTTAGGTGCATAGACATTTATGACTGCTATTTCTTCCTGGTGGATTGTCCCTTTTATTAATATATAATGGCCTTCTGTATCTCTTATAACTTTTTTACATTTAAAGTCTGTTCTGTCCAAAATTATTATAGCTACCTCTGCTCTTTTTTGGTTACTGTTTGCATGAAGTATCTTTTTGTAACCTTTTACTTGCAGCTGGTTTGTATCCCTCTGCCTAAGGTGAGTCTTTTGTAGGCAGCATATGGATGGCTCATGTTCTTTTTAATCCATTCTGTCGGCCTTTATCTTTTGATTGGGGAGTTTAGGACATTGACTTCCACCATTTTATTCTTTGATTTTTTCATATGTCATATCTTATTTTCCTCTTCTTTTTTACTCTTTTGGTTATTCTTTCTGCTCTCTTGTCTTCTGTACTCTCCTGCAAGTCTCTCTCTTCTGTCTTTGTCTTTCAGTCTGTAAGGCTCCCTTTAATATTTCCTACAGAGGTGGATTCTTTTTGATGAACTCTCTTAGTTTTTGTTCATTTTTGAATATTTGAAACTCACTTTCATATTTGAAGGGTAATTTTGCTTGATAAAGAATTCTCAGCTGGCAGTTTTTCTCTTTTTGTATCGTAATTGTATCATGCCTCTGTCTTCTTGCCTCCATGGCTTCTGATGAGAAATCCACACTGTCTCATTTGGCATCCCTTGTATGTGATGGTTTGCTTCTCCCTTACTGCTCTCAGAATTTTCTCTTTGACGTTTGACCTTCTGAGTAATATGTGTCTTGGCGTAGGTCTATTTGGATTTATTCTCATTGGGATACTTCTGTATCACTTATTCTTTCTTCTGTCGTTTTGAGTTTGCTCTTGTATGCTATTAATGCGTTTTTGATCTCACTTATCATGTCTTTCATTCCCAGGAGCTCTATTACTTTTCTATTTTTCAAATTCTTCTTTGTGCTTGCTCTAAATCTTCTTGATGTCATTTGTCTCTTTAGCCATAGTCTTTCAATTCATTATTTGGCTTTTGGAATTTGTGTGCATCTCATTGATTAGTTGTCTCATATTCTAGTCTCTTCTGGGGCTTTGATATATTCCTTTTCTTGGGCCATTTCTTCCATTTTCTTAGTATGGCTTGTAATTTTTTGCTGATGTCTAGGAGTCTGGTTAGGAAAATGAGTTTACTTGGATGCTCAATTTCTCTCTCTTTCATAGAGATTTAGTGGAAGGAAGCTGTGTGTTACTGTTGTTTTTTGATTCTTGGTTTAATGTGATCTGGGTCTTTAGGATTGTCCCTGTTAGTTGCTCAAATCTGGGCACTGGACCCAGTAATGGATTGCAGACCTGCTTCCAAGGGCCTTGGGTAGAGAGGCTGTGAAGGAAGGCCAGATGAAAATTTTTTTAACAGGTAGTGAAAAATGTATATTTATTATTGTATAATGTCTTTCATTACATTTGAAGAATTCATTCATATATAGTATCATGTTATTTTCCTTAAGAACAAATGTTACCATTTCACAAATAGGCTTTAATTTCAATAATAAAAACATTAAAATAACTTGGCAATTTTTTGTCTCTTTTAATATGTTCTTCTTCCCAATCCACATATTTTCCCCCAATATCATTTGTAATAATTTTGAAGATTAAGCTTTGCCACAGTTGTGTCTTTGGTGCAGAAGTATTAAACTATAAAAGTAAAATCTGTTACATTAAAGAACAAATACAAATAGGAAATGTGGATCTGACAATATAGCCAACTTCACTACTAATCGAAAGAGGACAAAAGCAAACAAGATTATACTTCCATTTTTTCTATTGTAATAAATACACACCAAAACTGCTTGTACATGGAGTATCGATCTACCTTCATATCTTTCAGATGGATTATCAGGTGTGGAAATTGTGGTTCAAAACTCATGAACATCTGTAGACATTCAATGAGTATTTTCAAAGTACTTTACAGAAAGACAGCACCAAAGTATACTTACCAACTATGAATGAGAGCATCTCTCTCTCTGTTTGCTGCCAAGCATGAATAGTAACAATAAATAAAAAATGGAAATTTTGCCACCAAAGTTAATGGGCAAAACATTTGAAATCATATTTACTTTAATTTCCTTCCGTGCACTTCCTTAGTCCTCAGGCAGATGGCGATCTTTGGCAGCCTTCTCATTTCAAGGCCTGGTGGGAGTGTGTTTGCTGCAACAGGGACCAGATCAATGTGATAGAGGCTCCTGCCTGGAGGCTAATAGCCTTATAATTCCAACTTCTCTGAGGTAGTTCTCCAACCTTTGCTGGAAGCCCCCTCCCTTTTCCCAGTAGGGAATAATTCCACTCCCCTCTGAGTCTTCAACCAACCAGTCCAGGTCAGTAGAGAGGGAGATTGAGAGAGATCACTTTAGTCCGTTACCAGCTCCCACGGCAAACCATATTGTGGCCCCAGCTGGCCTGGAAGGGCTTGTGTGACACAGCAGAACAAATTTGTGGGTCAGAGGCTGAGTTAGCCTTAGGCTGTGTCCCTCTCTCTCCCCTTTCCTGATGAGGTGGATCCCTGGGGCCCCCTTTGTCTGTAGCTGTGGGCCCCAAGGCCTGAGAATTCAAAAGTGTGTATAGGGTGGATGAGGTTACCTGACCTGCTGCTTTTAACTCAGTTTTACCGTCATGATTCTTTTCCTTTGCCCCTCTCTCTTCTGAGCAGTGTCCAACCTGCTGGTATCATAAACCCTAGATTTTTTTCCAGGCCATTTCTGCCCGTCTTCTACCTATTTTTCTGGTAGAAAAGAGAGTCCCGTCTCTTTCTAGTCCACCATCTTCCTCTGATAGAGCTTTAATATCCAGAATATATAAAGAAATCATTCAACTTAACAAAAAGTCATACAACCCAATGAAAAAACAAACAAAAGATTTGAATGGGCACTTCTCCAAAGAAGATATTCTAGTGGCCAGAAAGCACATGAAAAGATGCACAACATCATTAGCTATCAGGGAAACACAAATCGAAATCACAATGACATACCATTTCATATCCATTAGAATGACTACTATTTAAAAAGGTGGAAAATTGCAATTGTTGGAGAGGATGCAGAGAAATGGGAACACCTATTCATTGCTGGTGGCAAAGTAAAATGGTGCAGCTGCGGCAGAAGACAGTTTGGCAGTTCCATAGAAAATTAGTTATAGAATTACTTTATGACCTGGCAATCTTACTACTAGATATATACCCAAAAGAATTGAAAGCGGGGACTCGAACAGAGATTTTCACACTGATGTTCATAGCAGCCTTCTTCATAGTTGCCAAAAGATGAAAGCAAGCCAAGTGCCCATCAGCAGATGAATGGATAAACAAAATGTGGTGTATATATACATACAATGGAGCATTGTTCAGCCATAAAAAGGAGTGAAGTCCTGATGCCTGAGACAACACGGATGATCTTGAAGATATCATGTTGAGTGAATAAAGCCAGACACAAAGGACCAATATTGTATCATCTCACTGACATGAAATAATTATAATAGGCAGATTCATAGAATCAGAATCTAGAATACAGTTTACCAGGAAATGGGGTGGGGATAGGGAATGGGAAGTTAGGCATAAAATGTACAGGGTTCTTATTTGGAATGATGGAAATGCTTTGGTAATGCTTGGTGGTGATGGTAGCACAACATTGTGAATGTTTTTTTATTTTTTATTTTTTTATTTTATTCTCCTCATGCCGCTTGTGTTAGCTGTGTCCATTTGCTGTGCGTTTTTCTGTGTCTGCTTGTCTCCCTTTGTTGCGCCACTCAGCATGCCGCGCGGGCCATCAGCTCACCTCGCCATGTGGGCTGGCTTGCCTTCACCAGGAGGCCTCGGGAATCAAACCCGGGGCCTCCCATATGGTAAACAGGAGCCCAACCACTTGAGCCACATCCGCTTCCCTCTGGATAAATTTTTGACAGTAGAGCCAATCAGCTTTCCAAATGGATTAGATATGGATGGAGAGGAGAAGAATAAATAGCAATACATGACTACAGATATGCTCTGTGAGTGGCCATGACAGATTCTTTTTTAAAATATATTTTTATTTATTTTTAAAAGATACGTAGATTACATAAATTGTTACATAAAAAAATATAAGGGATTCTCATATACCCCACTCCCCACACCTCCCACTTTTCCTCACATTAACAACTTCTTTCATCAGTGTGGTACATTCACTGCAGTTGATGAACACATTTTGGAGCATGGCCACTAAGCCTGGATTATAGTTTACGTTGTAGTTTACCCTCTCTCCCACTCAGTTCTGTAGGCCATGGCAGGATATATAATGGCCTGTATCTGTTACCACACTGTCATCCAGGTCAGTCCCAAGTCCTGAAAATGTCCCTGTTACACCTCTTTTTCCCTCTCCCTGACTTTAGCACTTCCAGTGACCACTATGACAGATTATTTTCTGTGCTTTTTTTCCCAAGGACTGAGTCTTCTGTCTGCTCACAGAGGATTAGTGTAAATAGGACTGTTTTTATATTGACCTTTCTAAGAACATTGGGAAAAGCAAAAAAAAAGATAGTGGATTTGAGAGAGTGCACTGATCCTCCCTAGATGCATGGCAGGATAATTTTAGAACAGAAATTATAGGCTTTGCAATACTGTAGACGGAGATATCTTGATATATGTGTTCTAATTAGTGTTAAGAGTATATTGAAAACAACTCTAGGATCTTGACAAAGTTTTTCATTTTCTGTGCACAGCCAGAATTTTTCTTTGCATCATTTAGTGTAGAAAAGACAGCTTGAGACAAGCAGGAGAGATTAAACCCAAGAGCTTTAAGGATAAAAAGAAGTACACTTTTATTATAGTTAATCTCCAGAGCCATTTCATTCTTTCCTTTAATTATTTTAGTATCAAGCTACTCTTCCAGTTCCCATGAGAAAAGATATTAATATACATCTTTTACCTTTATCCTATAAATATTGCTTTTTAAAAACAGTATACTAGAATGCTGAATTTATTTGATCAAAATAGGAGTAAAATATGCTCCCTCTACCATGATTTATACTTGTAAATGTAGGATAAATTTCCATGCCAATTCACTCAATAGGCTTTGTGAAACCATTCTAGTTTAATATTCTAATCTTGTCAAATAGTAGTCACTAATTAGCAATATATATGTTCTTTACAGATAGGGCATTCTTCTTTCAGTAAACTCAGCAAAATACTGTTTTTACATAGCAAAGTATCATTTTGCTTTTTATGTTTTGTAGAGTTATAACTTTACTGATATAAAAGTTGATATTGGTGTATTTCAAAGGTTATGTACGTTGAGTGGTATGGAAATAAGGCAGAATTTGTATACATAGGCAAAAAATATATATACTTTTTGTTTTATTGTAGCATTGTCCACACAAAATCCCCTATAACTGAATGCTCGGTCAAAAATAAAAATGCAGACCCCATGTGACCAATGTGTGACCTTGGGTAGGTTAATGAACTTGCCTCAGTTTCCTCCTCCGTAAAGTGGGGATAATAATATTTTCCCCATAGAGTTGTTGTCAGGATAAATGTAAAGTACTTAGAACAGTCCCGGTGCATAATAAGCATTATAAAAGTGTTTACCACCTATGTGGGAACTCTATATTTTATGCGTGATTTTTCTGTAAACACACAACTTCTGTAATAAAAACAATACATTAAAAAATGTTTACCACCATTACTACTTCCCCCTCCTGTTGTTATTATTTTTATTTATCTTACTTTCAAACTTTTTTTTTT
>PVKH010010941.1:0-17990 GCA_004027955.1 Chaetophractus vellerosus | reverse complement strand
GGGTGGGGGGTGGGGGTTCCCAAGAGAGGCAGCAGGCAATACTGGTCCTTTCCCTCACACTCCGTGCGTTCGTTCATCTCCCACTTAGCGGCTCGTGCTGTATGGAGGTTTTCTGGTGTTGTTTTTCATTTTTCTAATTGCATTGATAAAAGTTTTCTGTGTTCCTTATTATTTCATAGCTTGCATTTGGCCTCCTTTCACACTATGTATTTGTTTTTGTTTTTTATTTATCAGAATGACTTAGCAATACGTAGGAAAAGCATTTAGCTGAGATGGGGAGTGCGGTGATTTTCACCCTTAGATGGATATGTCTGTGGACTACCCCCAGATGTGCGCGATGATTTTCTCCAAAGCGTTTCCCGGAATAAGTTTTCCCTCAGCAGCCTCATCTCTGCTGTGCAACTGTGTGAACATACGAGCTTCAATGCTCTTTTCTTATCCCAAATAGAGTAAAAGGGGACTGAAAAATCATTCTGAACTGTCAAGCACACAATGTGCTGAGTTAAACGAGTTTAGTGATTTTTAATGTCATTTCTATTATATTGAAATAGGCATGCTTTAAAAATAAAGTTTAAAGGAAAGGAAAGGAAAAGAAATAGGCCTGGCACTAGGGACTTTCTTTGCTTAGAAAAGACAGAATGGAGATTTCTGTGCCTTTTCATCTGCGCACAGTGGGCCTCACTCAATGCAGAGCAGAGTCAGAGGGGACTGTTAACTGGAGATTAAGTTCTGACAATCAAGCTGCTTGCCAATAAATTTCAAAGCCATCTACCAAGTCATTCAATAACAGGAGACTTGCAAAGCAATTAAAGTCAGCCCTTCTGTTTAATTTCTGCAAAAGGGAGCTGGACTACCCAAGCTTTCGTTTGCTGTGGAATGGGAAGAGAAACGACCCAGGGACATGCCGAAGTCCTGGTGCACACCTGGTGCTTTTCCACCGTTTCCAGCTTTAAAGGAAGGCCGGGAGTAGACAAATCCTCACCAGCAGAATAATTACAATGGAATAAGCTGCCAGGTAGAGTGACTGTTTAAAACCACATCAAATATTTTATATCTCAACTACAGCCACTTTTTTTTTTTAGCAAGTAACTATTCAATGCTGATTCCAAAGCAAGAGTGTATATATATTTATATGGAGAAGAGTGAATAGGTAAGCTATTTTGTTTGACATAATCTAAGTTCATATGTGTAACATACACCCCCTTCTCATTTGGGGGGGGGGTTAGGCAAGGAAATAAAGAGTTTATTAAGGAACAAGAAAAGAGATAAGTACCCAGTCTGAGACATGGAGTGCGGCTGTGCTACAGTGCTTCTTGACATCATTAATTTGAGGGGAAAACTGGGGTTGGAGTGGCTGTGCAATTTATCAAATACTTTTTAATCCTATGATTCAGTTCCTTAATATGGTCTGACCATTTTCATGGGTAAATTATTTGACAAATAAACATTTTGATTCATATTCTCCAAGGTTTATTATTATTTTTATATCTATGCTCACATACATGTAGCCAGAATGTTAAAAGCATGGACTTTCTCATTAGATAGAATTTAATCTAAGTGCTGACTCTGTCATTAACTGGGAGATCTTGTAATTTTGTGCAGAAAACTTAGTCTTTGAGCAGCATTGTGTCTAGCTTTAATGTGATGTTAGCAAGACTACCATAAATAAATAATTCTTTTAAAGCCCTTAATGCAATATCTGCTGCAGAATTAGTGCTAAATATGCATTATTTGTGTTTAATCTCTATATTTTTATGCCTGCATATTTTACAAAATTGGGATCATGCTATAATACTGTTTTATAGCCTACTGTTTTTATTTAAAAATATATTGTCGACCTTTTTCATGATGTGAGAATACAGTGTAAATCATTATAAATCCCAATTTCCATCATAATTTTTAATATCTTCCCAGTATTTTAAGGTATGTTGCACCCTAAATTATTTAATATTTGTCTTGGGAATGGATGTCTTTGATATTACCACTTCTTACTATAATAAAAATGCTTCAGTGAATTACCATTTGCTTAAATATCTTGTACATTTTCCCTCTAGTCTTCAGGTACACAATGATAAAAGAATAATGTTGATGTAAACATTTTTAACCAGAAATTAAATATTTTATAGACATTTTCAAATTGTTCTTCGATATAGTTATGTGATTTATCCACCTCAATAAAGAGTTTATCTCAAGATGAATTCCAAGATTAGTTTCTAACCTTACTGCAACTGTATCTGTAGAGCTAAGGAATATTAACTATCTTCTGAACAAAATCTGCAATATATTTCTGAATTTGAAACTGCAGCTATGTGAGCAAATTCTGCAAAGAGGTTAATATTGCAGAGAGGAAATAAAGAGTAAGTTATTTTTCAGAGGTATTATATTTTATATTTTCCAAATTATGAGCACCTCATTTTAAGGCAAAGCATCATTAAAAGTTAATAATACTATCCAGAATTTTCCTTTTTAATCATAGTATAAATTTGTTCTCCATCGGTAGAAGGAATAAACCTGCTGATTGTTAAAATAGTCAGTGCTGTCTTGGTCTCTTGAGCCGACATAATGAAGTACCACAAACTGGGTGGCTTCAAACAGCAGCCCTGGTGGATAGAAGTCCAAGTCAAGATGGCGGAGGACCACGCTGCCCGGGTGGTGACTTGGGACCAACACCCGCCATCTCTGCCTCCTTAAATCCACGTGGCTGTTTCTCTACAGGACTGTGCTAAACTTCCTCTCCTTACAAGGACGCTGTTCATACAGGATTACGGCCCACTTGTTAACTCGTAACATCTTCAAAGACCCTATTTCCAATTAGGATCAAAGTCATAGGACTGGGGATTGGAACTTGAACATGTCTTTTTAGGGACACAATTCAATCCATAACAGGGATATCTTTAATTGGTGGACGATCTGTCGAGTTTTTGGTGCAGTCAGGCCCATTGGGGAGGATGGCAGGTTAGGAGAGAACTGCTTGGAAGCAGGTGTGCGCTTGGCCTCGAAGGCTGAACCTGAGTCTTCTTGGTTCGAGTGGTGAAGAAGGAACACATAATTGCTGTGTGACGGTGAAACCAGCAGGACAGGACACTGGCTTAATGTGGAGGCTGCAGGCCAGAGAGCAGTTAAGCTCCCCCCAAACCGCTGGCCACCTGGTCCCGTGGCCTGTATCGCTGTCTCTGCACTGGACACTTCATATTGCAATTATTGGCTCACGTTTGTTTCCCACGAGACAAGCTGCGTTCTGCGGATAGTCCATATTTGATCATATTTGTATTTTGGGCATTCAACACTCACTTTAAGAGTTGAAATGTATTATAATGAATTGTATTATTCTCTGAATTAGTGATCCAAGTACTAGGGTACAAATAATATATTTATAGTATGATTGTATTATGTAAATACTACTTGTGAACAAATTCTCTGAGAAAATAATAGATTGTGGGTATTGTTGTGAAGGGGCAGAGCATAGGGATAGACTTAAATTTGTCACCAAGACATATATGTAAAAGTTTCAAGCCTAGCCAGTTCCTGTTAGATACTGGACCTTCTTAAATCTAGATCCTAGAAGGATTACTAATTTAAGGTTTGATTTTTACAGTTTTAAGGACTTTAATACACTATATAGAGGACTATACATAAAAAGAAACCATAGAATTATCAGCTAAATTTCATATATTTATAATACCCTTAATGAAATATAGCTCAGTTTTGTTAAAAAAATATATTTATCGTATGCAAAGAAAGTAGAAAATTTGGTTCGATGACATATAAAAATAGAGAAAAGGGTAGGGTATCATTAGCACCTGGAAGGGACTCAAATTCACACAACGCCTGCCACGTCACTTCCAAAATCAACTGATTCCTTCATCCTGTGCATTAGTTATCATTAGGTGTGACTTCAAGCCCTGCTGATGGCTTCAGGAGCACGTTATCCTGACGTGTGAACGAGCCTCGCAGCCGTCCGTCCAGAGCTGGAATGTCGGGTCTGCGGGGACCCAAAGGGTTGCTGATCTAGAATGCCGTAAGTGGGGGGCATTTGGGACAGGGCTTTCCAGCTTTCCCTTTCACCATCTCTATCAGGTCCAAGATGGAACTCCTAACACCATTACTGTATTCCAAGAAACAAGAAGAGAAAAGAGTAGACAAAGTTGTAGAAAACAACTTGCTCCTTTACCTTGAACAAAAAGCTACCATATTACATTTATCCAGTTACATGGACATCTTTGCATAATAGGGAACTTGACATGTAAAGCCAGGAAATAGTCCCATGGCAATATATTGTTTGGAGGCCCTATAAACAGAAGCGTTTTCTGTTGATATGGAGAATTTGAGGAATGGATTCTACTCCTTTCCAGAATCTTACCCTTTGATTACTGAAATATTCATGTGCACCAATTTTTGCACACATAGAATAATCACTACTTCAGAAGAAACATCTCTTCCAGTTTTTGCCTATCTCGTAGTCCAGTTTCTGGGTACCACATAGTTCTCTACATTGTTTGTGCACGTGGCTCTCCACGCTCCGAAGAGCTCTAAACTAAGAAGCAAGACTTCTGCCTTCTGCCATACATGACATACCCAGTATATGATGGGTGGTGAAGGGATAAGAATAAGAAAACTTCAATATACCCTTCACCTAGCAATGAGGATACGCACCCTGCTTTCACCGGTCTATAACAGTAATCAAATTCTTTCGGGCAAGAATACAAGTTTCCTTCTAGTAGTAGTGCAGCTTATTTTGTTAGCTCAGCTTAGCGCTCCTGGTCTCATTCAGGGGGCAGGCGGGCTCCGGTTTAATGTCAGTCGTGGTACCTAACTCTCTTTTCTGGAAGAGGTTTCCTTGTTTTTTATCTTCCATGGCCAAAATAGAGGTTATTATTGAAGAGTTCTTTTTTGGAATTGTAACAGCTTCCATCGCCTGCTTCCTGCTGTTATAAATTTGAAAGTCCAGACATCACATTAGCAATTGAACTGCAGGCTTTTTATAGATCAGGCTGGTGGCTTCTTTGGCAATTTAATTGCTTCAAAATCTTAGCAGATGCTCGAAAGCAACCACAACCAAAGTTCTTGTAAAGACCCTCTTTAAAGCTTTACTTTTATTTTCATTTTCCTTTTGGCATCATTAATAAGGTAGCAGCCTTAACCTGTTTTTGTTTGACTGAGAAATATTAGCAGAAATTTCTTGCAGAGAAGTTTGGGGCATTAATCTTTTCGCCTGCTAAGGATTCCTCATCATTGTCAAAGCTTTCATGTGTCTCCAGTTGGGTCCAGATGCAATGTACTCTTTCAGTCTTCCAAGATTCCTATTTCGTTGGCTTCCTGGTCAG
The DNA here is from genome assembly GCA_004027955.1 of Chaetophractus vellerosus. Classification (NCBI taxonomy): domain Eukaryota; kingdom Metazoa; phylum Chordata; class Mammalia; order Cingulata; family Chlamyphoridae; genus Chaetophractus; species Chaetophractus vellerosus. The sequence continues at coordinate 12,666 of PVKH010010941.1, read as the reverse complement.
CTTAACTTTAATTCAGCAGACAGGAAACACCTTTGTTGGCAAAGACACATGTGTTCCCACCTCTGTCAGAAGATGAACTGGTTCGAGCCTGAGTTTTTCTCTCTTTGTGAGACTTTGTCAAAGGCTGAAAAAAAAATCACTTCCACATGCTCAATTCTGTTTTAGTTAGAATACTAATGAATTCAAATGCTGAAAAAAGTGTTTGAAACAAAGTATAATATTTTTTCACTCTTTCATAAACAAATTCTGGAGATAAATGTTCAGGGCAAAGATGGAGACTCAAATTTATGGAGTCCTCAGAGATCCAGACTTTACCCACCTGCCTAGGAAAAAGTTGACTCTGGTTCTTGCCATCCATTCAGGACTCCCTCTCATTACATCTGTGGTTCATGAACCCACATGGAAGAAATAAAGTTAAAAAGTGCAAAGGACACGCTACCAATATCTCATTAGTAAATTTCCTGAAGCTGGTATTTCAGATACCTAAGTATATTTCACGTGTCAAGATGGAGCCATGTGGCCTCGCCTCAATTTAATAGAGGGTGGGAAATGTACTGTTTAACCTGACTAATCAGGTACAGGCTTAGCCTTCTTATCACAAGAGAAGAAAGAAAGAATCAAGACTGTGGAAGCATGCGCATTCTCTCTCAGGTAATATAAGCTACCTATGCCATCAATCAGTTTTTCTCTGATTGTGAATCATTCCTTTCCCTTCCAGGATATCCTTAATTGTGGAATTTAATTATTTAATTAATTTCAGCAAAAGTTTGCATCATTAGATATAAATACATAGAAAAAGCAATATTGGTGTTCCTAAGCCAATAGACAACTCTTGCAAACATCAGGCAATCCCCCCACCCAAGAAGTAGATCAAAAGAAAACAACATCAAAAACTCTTTTTGCCCTAAGTGAAATAACATAATTTCTTTATTTGTTCTGTATTTGGACAAGAAGACTACTAGAAATCAACCAGAGGCATTTCATCTTCCATATGATTGATCAACTCCCATTTTGTATTTTTTCTAACTCTGCCCTTAAACCCCAATGCATTTCTTCATCCTGTATGCCACATAGCACTTCCCATCAGCTCACTTTCTGACTGATATCTCTCAACAGGAGAGATCCCCTGCTGTTATCTTTTTACAGGAACACCCATTCTTGTGCTAGAAAGGGCAAAATGTACAAATCTTATTCTCTTTACTTTCACTTCCGAATGGGTTAGAAAGTCCCATTGAGCAATTTCTAATAGGAAGAATACAACATTTTCCTCAATTTTAAACTAGCCATCATTTATAATATTTCTATCATGGGTTTAGATCTGTCAGAGACTTTCACAAAGAAGTTTATTAGGGAAAAAAAAAGTTGGGGAGCTACTGTTCAGCACTTTCAAAAAGAAGCATGCAGTTTAAAATGATAAAGCTAAGGAACTTTCCACTATAAAGGTCAGGTAGAAATCACTAACACCCAGCACAAACAGGAAAACTGAGGGACTTATATTATTCAATTTGAGAAGGCTATGTCTGGAACTGGAAAAATTGTTCCCATGCTCAGATCAGTCTTTGTAACATATTTAACACATCTTAATTCAAATTCATTTTTGGTTAATTTTTTCAAAAAATGTAAAGTATCAAAAGAAAGTACTAAGTGAATGTTTTGGTTTCCCTGATTTTTCTGTGTTGCCTTCCATTTTGACAAATCCTATTTTCTGTGTGCTTATATATACATTGAAAAGAGAACAATAATGGAACTAATTGTTGTGAGAATTAATTTTCGTGCAACCAAATTACCCTTATGACTATCTTGATTAAAAGAGAGACATTTCTTACTGGGAGTAAGGTTTGTAAAATATATGATTTTCCCAAATTTTCCCATTATTTGAAACTTTGACCTTTTATAATATTAACATATCTTCAATTGCCATTCAACATTGTTTGCTGAAGAGCTTCAATTATTCAATTTGTATATAAATTAAAGATGTTAATATAATAATAAATAAATTTATCTGAATTAAGTTAATGCTGTAGATCATTTATGGCAGAAAATGACAAATGAAAATACTAATATATATCTTATATATTTATTTCATTGATATGTATTTGTATGTTTTATCTCTAATATCAACTATAATATTATTACAATAAATGGGCCTGATATTTGAAAGTCTTATGACTATCATCTTATTCATATATTTTTAAAATGTATGTATAATACAAGAAGTTAAGCTTATGGACATTGTATGGTTGGAGACAGAGCTTTAAATGAAATGTTTCTTTTTTATATTCTTAATCAGAGGACAATGACTTGTATATATAGACATACATTCCAACATAAAGATACATTTTTAAAACTTGAATTTAAATGCTTTTATATATTAAATTACATAGGAATTTCATCGCAGTCCACATTCAGATTCATGAAATCAGCTCACCAATGAATATTGGAGACCTGATCTGAAGGCAGTTCTATAAGTTAAGACTTTGAAATTAGTAGTTTGGAAGGTGCAAGCCAGAATTTCCCAGTATGAATTCTCAAGGATGAAGTTGAGTGGATTAAATGAAATGAAATATTGTATGTAAAATACATTTACATAGGTGTGGCAGTGTGAGATTATTTATGAATTCCCAAAAGAAAGATAGATTGTTGGTAAACTGGTCTGTTTCTCTGGACATGATACCCTTTGATTGTATTCAATTCAGCTGAGAAGTCTGATTAAATGATTTTAAGATTAGGGCTTTGTCTCAACCACATCATTGGAAGGGTTGAGTCCCAGCCCCCTTGGTGGGCTGATAAAACAGACTCTCATACAGAAGTAGACACACAGGAGAAGAACACAGAGAAGAAGAACATAGAGGAAGAGAGACAGCTCATTAGACATGGCAGATGCCCTGGGAAGAGAGATGAGCCTGATAGTCTATAGCTGACCTTGCGAAGAGAATAGAGCAGCTGAACCTGGAAAGAAACGAGCCCCAGGGAGAGAGGTGAGCCTTTGGCCAGCCTACAGCTGAAATTGGAAGAAGCTGGACCCATGAGCCTTAAGAGGGAAGAGGAAGGCTGAATCCTCACAGTTGTCACTCACCATCTTGCTTCAACACATGGCAACAGAGTTTAGTAGAGAAGTAACCTTGATTTGGACTCTTTAGGGTCTTGTGACTGTAAGCTTCTAGCCCAAATTAATACCCTTTATAAAAGCCAACAGAGTTCTGGTAGTTTGTATCAGCACCCCTTTGGCTGACTAATACAATAGGTGAGCATGAAGTCATGTTCAAATACTGGCAACTATTATTTCCAAATAGATAAACAAACTACTAATTAAATACAAATATTTTCAAGCAGAAGTACATATGATTCTCTGCAAATCCTGTTTTGCTCAATTCTGATGGCTACAAATATTATGAAGATATTTCAGTTCATGCTAATATATGTGATTTTGTATTTAGATAAGTCACTCAGGTTTGAGTATAGAATTTTAACGAGTTGCTAATGCTAGCTTAAAGTATTTGTCCTCAAGTTAAGTTATTTCTTGCATTTATCAAAACTTCAAATGAAGTAAAAGCTAATTTATGGTCTTGACATCCCTATTCTTTTTAAATAACCCTGAGACTACCTAGTCACATGCAGGGTTTTAGATGTATCTTTCTCCTAGTTTTATGCTGTTTAAATGATCTTGCAGTTTGACACTTTTACATACATGGCAACAGTAAATCAGAAAGGTATAGTAACTTACTAATAGAAGGAAACCATTTGCTATTATGGAAGAAGAAACACATTTTCCTCATGACACGCTTTTCTCCTTTTCTTCAGTGGTAAGATATCCCATGGAAAAGTGTCCCCTCAGAATCAACTAATAAAAGGACAAATCCCACTTGCTTGGAACTCTAGAGTACTGGAGAAGGACTCCACAAATGTGGAATCAAAAGAGAAGAAAAAGAAACACCAACATCAAGTAGGATACTTACATACTCGATCCACCAGTCTGGACCCATCTCCTTCAAATGGTCCCACAGAGCTTTCAAGTTACATGGAGGCAGCAGGACACAGGTCTCGCCTGCTGTGGATTCAGACTAGAGAGCATGAATTAGAAACCACTGTGTGTGCAAGCACAGGGACCCAAGTGCCTGAAGCACAATGTGCTTCCAACAGAATAAACCCTAGTAGACCTTCTCTCAGACACATACTAATCAGAATGTTAAGTGAGAAAGATAAAGAGAATTCTGAGAGCGGCAAGAGAAAAGCGACTGGTCAAATACAAGGGATCCTCGATAAGACTAAGTGCTGATTTCTCATCTGAAACCATGGTAGTGTGAAGATTGTGGATTGATATATTTAAGGTACTGAAGGAGGAAAACTGCCAGCCCAAAATTCTTTGTCCTACAAAACTGTCCTTCAGAAATAAGGGCAATTTAAAAATATTCACACATAAATAGAAACTGAAAGAGTTTGTACGCAAAAGTCCTGCCCTACAAGGATTACTAAAAGGAATTCTTCAGGTTGAAAAAAGACAGGAGAGAGTGGCTTTGAGTAGTATGAAGATCATCAGTAAAGGTAACTAAAAGGGTAAATGCAAAACCCAATAGTACAGTATCCTCAATATATATAACTCTACTCTTTAATTCCTGTAAGACTCAGAAGATAATTGAATAAGAAAAATTCATATTTCCTGATAATGGATACACAAAATATAAAGAGGCATTATGGGACAAAAATAACATAAAGAGGTAAAATGGAACAGAAAACATGTATACTATTGAAGCTAAATTTGTATATTTACAAATTAGTAAGCTATAGACATACAAATACATTTGTATTACAAATTAGTAATACAAACCATAGGGTACCAAAAAGAAGGTATTTTAAAAATACACAGAAACAGAAATGAGAAAGGGATCAGTAAGACACATCATAAAAGATTAACTATATGGAAAAAGAGGAGTCAATAAAGGAAAAGACAGAGAGAGAAAAAAAGATATGACATAAAATCCAAAGAACAAGATGGTAGCAATAAGTTCTGTTTTTACAGTAATAACACTGAATGCTAATGGATTAAACTCTTCAATCAGAAGACACAGATTGGATAAACTAACATGATCCAAGTATATGTTGTTTATAAGAGACTCACCTTAGACCCAAAGACACAGTAGGTTGAGAGAGAAAGGTTGGAAAAAGGTAATCCATTCAAATAGCAACCAAAAAAGAGCAGGGGTAGCTATACAAATACCAGACAAAACTGACCCTGAGCCAAAACCTGTTACAAGATACAATAAGGTATAAACTAATATTTATCTATTAATAAAATGGAAAAATCCACCAAGAAGAAATATCAATCATAAATATTTAAGCACCTAACCATGGTGCCCAAAAATACATGAGGCAGTCACTGGCAAACTGAAGGGAAAAGTGGTGGGCCCCACCTTGGAATATATGATAACCTATTTCCCCAGTGTAACAGAGTTAGACTCATTTATAATTTCCCTACAAATGATTCTTCTACACTTTTTATTTAAACCTATAATTATATGTCTCATAGACTTAAATCTTCAGTCTGCTCATAGGCCATTTGAGCCCTGAATCTCAGCAGAGGTGCAGCCAACATGTACTCTCCAGTTCATCAGACTATCCCAGGACAACTAATAAAATGATGATGATGGATACCCTCCATCCTGGAAAGCAAGGAGTTTCTACAACTGCAAGCAAAACAGCTCCTTCCATCTGCCTCAAAAGATCTAAGTGCCCTCTCAATCTGAAGCAGAGCAGGCATCACCATTCCAAAATCCGCAAGACTGAGGAATGAACAAGCATAAGGGGGGAAGGCAACCATGGGCCAAATTAGACTTATTATTACTATAGTAACTGAAGAACTTACAACATTGATATAAATATAGTGGCTACCAGAGGTTTTGAAGAGAGGAGGAGGGAAGAATAGGTGGGATATAGGGTAATTTGAGGGCATTGGAATTTTTCTGCATGATATTACAATGATGGATACAGGCCATTATACATTTTGGTGAGTCCTCTAAATTTGTACGGTACAAGGTGTAAACTATAATGTAAACTATAGATCATGGTTAGTAGTAATTCTTCAATATTTGTCATCTATTGTAACAAATGTACCACACTAATGTAAAATGTTATTAATAGGGGAAAATGTGAGGAGGGGTGGGGTATATGGGAATCCCCTATATTTTTCTGTAACCTAAAACTTCTTTAAAAATAAATTAAAAAAAGAAACTGAAGGGAGAAATGAACCCCTTTACAATAACAGCTGGAGATTTCAATATACCACTTTTATCAATAGAATATCTAGACAGAAGATCAATCAGGAAACAGAGAACTTGAATAATATGATAAATGAACTAGACCTAATAAGCATATGCAGAACATTGCATCCCAAAACTTCAGGATATTCATTTTTCTCAATTGACCATGGCTTGTCCTCCAGGATTGAGTACATGTTTAGTCACAAAAAAAGTCTTAATAAATTTAGAAAGATTGATAGTATACAAAGCTACTTCTCTGACTTCAGTCTAATGAAGCTGGAAATCAATAACAGAGAGAGAACTAGAAAATCCACAAATATATGGAAGTTAAATAACGTATTTTTAAACAATTTGCAGATCAAAGAATGAGTTGCATGGGAAATCAGTGAATATCTTGAGATGAATGAAAATGAGAACACAACATATCAAAACTTATGGGATGCAGTGAAGGAAGTGCTGAGAGAAATTTATAGCCATACATGCTTATGTTAAGAAAGAATAAAGAGTTAAAATCAAAGACCTAACTGCACACAAGGGGAATTGGAAAAAGAAGAGCAAACTAATCCCAAAGCAAGCAGAATGAAAGAAATAACAGAGTAGAAATAAAGGAAATAAAAGGAAAAAAGAGAGCATTAACAAAACAAAAGGATGGTTCTTTGAAAAGATCAATAAAATTGGCAAACATTTAGCTAGACTGACAAAAAAAGAGAGGGAAGGTGCAAATAAATAAAATAAGAAATACTGGGGGAGGGGGCGCATTAGCACTGATTCCCCAGAAATAAAAAAATCATAAGAGGATTTGTATGCCAACAAATTAGACAACCTAGATGAAATGGAGAAATTCATAAAAACACACAAACAACCTAAATTGACACTAAAAGAAAAATAAGATCTCAAGAGACCAATTGTAAGTAAAGAATCACGCATCAAAAACTTCCCAACAAAGAAAATCCTAGGACCAGATGGCTTCAGAATTGAAGTCTGCCAAATATTCAAAGAATAATTAATATAAGTCCTGCTCAAACCCTTACCAAAAATTCAACAGGAGAAAACTCTACCTAACTCATTCTATGAAGCCAACATCTTCCTAATACCAGATAAAGAAATTACAAGAACATAAAATTACAGACCAATTTCTCTTATGAATATAGATGCAAAAATCCTCAGCAAAATACTAGCAAATCTAATGCAAAAGCACATTAAAGGAATTATCCAACATGACCATGTGGGATTTATCCCAGCTACTCAAGGGTGGTTCAACATAAGAAAATCAATTAATGTTACACTCTGCATTAACACAACAAAGAGATAAAACACATGATCATCTCAATTTATGTAAACAATGCATTTGACAAAATCCAGCACCATTTCTTGAAAAAAAAAAAACACTCAGAAAAATAGGAAAAGAAGGGAACTTCCTCAATATGATAAAGGGCATATATGAAAAGCCCATTGCCAACATTATACTCAATCATGAAAGACTGAAAGCTTTCCTTCTAAGAACAGAAACAAGATAAGGATGCCCATTGTCACCACTGTTAAAAACATTCAACTGGAAGTTCTAGCCTAGCAGTTAAACCAGAAAAATAAATAAAAGGCATCCAAATTGGGAAGGAAGAAGTAAAACTTTCACTGTTTGCATATGGCATGATCTTATATATAGAAAGTCCCCCCCAAAACACAATATTCTAGAACTAATAAATTAATTCAGCAAAGTGGCGGGGTAAAAGATCAACACACAAACATCGGTAGTCTTTCCTTATGCTAGTAATGAGCATCTGAGGAGGAAATCAATAAAACATCCATTTACAATAGCAACTAAAAGAGTCAAATACCTAGGAATAAATTTAACCAAGGATGTAAAAGACTTATACATAGAAAATTACAAAACTTTTCTAACAGAAATCAAAGAAGATCTAAATAAATGGAAGGACATTCCATGATCATGCGTTGCAAGAATAAATATCATTAATATGTGAATTCTACCCAAAATGATTTACAGATTCAACAGAATCCAAATCAAAATTACAACAGCCTACTTTATAGAAAAGGAAAACTCAGTCATGAAATTTATTTGTGAAGGGTGAGTGGTCTCCAATAGCCAAAACCATCTTGAAAAGGAAGAACAAAATTGGTGGACTCACACTTCCTGACTTTAAAACGTATTACAAACTTCAGTGGTCAAAACATTATGGCACTGGTACAAGGATAGATATATAGATTGAAGGAATCAATTTGAGGGTTCAGAAATAGACCCTCACATCTATGGCCAATTGGTTTTTAATAAAGTTGTCAGGTCTACTCAACTGGGAAATTCTCTTCAACAAATCGTTCTGGGAAAACTGGGTATCCATATGCAAAAAATGAAGGGGACCCCTCTGTCAAATCATAGGCTCAAATGTGTCAAACACAAAAAAATACGAACCAGGAATGTAAAACTCCTAGAAGAAAATGTAGGAAAGCATCTTTAGGATCTTGTGTTAGGCAATGGTTTATGAGTCTTTAGACTCAAAATACAAGCAACAGAAGAAAAAAGTGAGAAATGAGACTTCATCAACATTAAAAACTTTGTGCCTAAAAGGACTTTATTATGAAACTGAAAAGACTACCTACTCAATGGGAGAAAATATTTCAAAACCATATACTCAGTAAGGGTTTAATGTCCAGAATAAATAAAGAAATCCTACAACTCAACAATAAAATGACAAACAACCCAATTAAAAACAAGCAAAAGATGTGGATAGATATTTCTCCAGAGGGGATATACAAATGGCTGTAAAGCACATGAAAACATGCTCAACATCACTAGAGATTAGGGAAATGCAAATCAAAACCAGTGAAATACAATTTCACAACCACTATAATCTAGAATGGCTACTATTAAAAAAAGAAAATTACAAGTGTTGGAGAGGATGTGGAGAAATAGGAACACTCATTCACTGCTGGTGGGAATGTAAAATGGTGCAGCCACTGTGGAAGACAGTTTGGTGATTCCTCAGAAAGCTAAGTATAGAATTACCACATGACCCACCAATCTCACTAGTAGCTATATATTCAAAAGAATTGAAAGCAAGGATTCAAACAGATATTTACACACCAATGTTCATGGTGCCATTATTCACAATAGCCAAAAGATGGAAGCAAACTAATTGTCCATCAACTGATGAATGGATAAATAAAATGTGGCATATACCTACAATGGAATATTAATTAGCATTCATAAGGAATGAAGTTCTGATACATATGATAACATGGATGAGCCATGAATATGTCATGTTGAGTGAAATAAGCCAGACACTAAAGGCAAATATCACATGATCTCACGTATATGAAATAATTAGAATAAGCAGATTCATAGAATCAGAATCTAGATTATAGTTTACCAGAGACAAGGTTGGTAGTAGGGAATGGTGAATTAATGCTTAAATTGTACAGAATTTCTATTGGGGTAGAGTAAAGTTTTACTTGTGTTGCCATAAAAACCAATGGCGACTATCACTGACTCAAGCAGCCGTGAAGTGTTATGTTTGAGTCAAGGCCAACTGACTCATGAAAGCTGAGTATGCCCATCTCCTCCCAACTACTCCAAACAATGATGTCACATTGATAGTTTGAAATCAGCAATGGATGAAGGATTTATACCACAGAAATTGTCAAACATTGCAAATTAGACTTTTTTTTCTTTTTTAGAGTTTGTTTTTTTCGTATTTTGCACCCACAACTGGTTGGGAGCTTGCGGATGTGAATGGGCAGTGTGACACTGTTTATTCAGTGCAAAAAAACCACCCCAGAAATTATATTCCTGCACTCATTATATGATGTTCTTTATCCATTTATTTATTACTAATGTATTTACATATTTTATTTGTTTAGCAAACTTGAATATGATAATTAATATGTGCCATGAAATGGTTTAAGTACTTTACAAATATTAGCTCATGAGACCCTATGATAGGTGATATATGTAGAAGTACTAAATGATGGTAATTGTTGTAGCTACTTTATTCATGGAACTTGAGCTATCATTGCTGAGAAATGCTATAAAAAATATTATGTCCCACCCAACCCCTTATAAACCTTGAAAGTATCAGAAAGAGATATATAGGGTGACATTTGAATTTCTTAGCCTTGGAGACAATCATGCTTGTCCTGCCATGGCATTTCACCAATCATAAAAGATTGCTGCTCTTATTTACAATTTTCTATTTTTTCCACTGGTAAGATATTGATTTAGCTGACAGAATTTCCTTCCTCTCTTAATCAGAAAGAACAGAATCCTGACATAAACAAGATGGCTTATGGAGCGAGCTGACATAAGGGGTCAAAAGGTGCCTTATATTTGAGAGCGTAGGTGTTTGTGCTGCAGATTAACCTGTTTAGTGCTCAACATCAGTGTCCCTGCTGAGTTTCACGTTCTGATGTCAGTGTGAGATGCAATGTCGGAACCTGACTTCTGTAGTATAGCCTTAGATGTTTATATACAAAAAAACCTATATTTATAATTGTTTCCAGATATGATGATATCCTCCCTCCAAAGCATCAATCTCTTTCATTTAGCATTTTGTTTATTTTTTAATATAATAAATTATACTTTTAAAAAGGTTTTAGATTACAGAAAATTTACATTGAAAATATAGGGATTCCCATATACCCTACCTCCTGCCTCCTCCCACATCTTCTTCTTTTAATAACATCTTACAATTGTGTGGTACATTTGTTACAATTGATGAATAAATATTGAAGCATTGCTACTAACCAAGGTCTATAATTTACATTGTGGTTTACACTTAATTCCAATGCCCTAAAAACCCTGCATGTTCCAACTATGATTCCATCCCACACCCCTCAGTACCTCTGCTAACCGCTATCTTTATATCAATGTTACATGTTCTTCCATTATTATAATATTAATAAGTTATTGGCACACCAATGTTCATAGCGGCATTATTCACTATTGCCAAATTTGGAAACAACTCAAGTGTCCATCATCAGATGAATGGATAAGCAAAATGTGGTATATACATATAATGGAATATTACTCATCTTTAGAAGGAATGAAGTAGTGACACACAACAACACTGAAGAATCTTGAAGCCTTTATGAAGTAAGCTAGTCAGTAAAGGACAAATATTGCATGACCTCACTGATATGGCCTAAGCCTACCAAGCAGACTTACAGAGATAGGGACTGGAGGACAGGTTACCAGGAGACAGAAAGGGAGTAGAGAATGGTTATCTGATGCTCAATCTGGGCAGAACCTATGATAACGTGGAAGGGGGTGGTTTGGGGGTGGTTTGGCAGTGGATTGGGGTGATAGTGGTTCGTGCAGGGTTGTGAGTGGGGTCGAGGGTACTGGAGTATGAGGCTGAGCAGGGTTGGGTGGTTGGGTTGGACTATCCATGGAACTGGGGGGAGGGCTGGAGGAAGGAACAGGTGAATTCTTGAGATTTATAAGTCTGTGGCTGAAAATACAATTGTGGGAATGTTCTTTTGGCAAATATGGCAGGGGAGGGCCACTGATGCAGGGTGTCGGTGGTAGGGATATGTTTAGGAAGGGGCAGACTCCTATGGAATATGAATATGTTCATCTTATCATAGGATGTTATTGTAGTGGGTGAAGACCCACACAATAACCAACAAAATATTAAACTCCCATCCTGAGAGTCCTGCTATGTTCTCAAATAGAGTGGCAAGAATTTCTAGAGTACATAGTCAGTGCCTATTAAAAGAAAACAGACCAATATGTCAAGCCTCAATTTTGATGCATGTAACTATGAACCTTATTCTTGTAAAGTTGAAACTTAGCCTAATAACAACTTTTGCCTAAGAGTTACCCCCTGCAAACCTCCTTGTTACCCAAATGTGGACTCCCTCTAGGCAAACTCGGGAAATTAATGCACTACCTCCCCAACTCCCAGCATGGGACATGACTCCCAGGGATGAACCTCCCTGGCACTGAGGGATTAATACAAAGCTCCAACCAATGATGCATTTGTAAAAAGACCTTGACAAAAAGGAGGAAACATCAAATACAAAAGAGTTTTTATGTCTCAGTTATTTCAAAGTGAGGTAGGATGGTGTATCAGAGGTTATTCTTATGTACATCTCAGGCAGATTTCAATGACTGCCACTGTGAACAAAGCCTTAAATATGGGAGCTCCTGAGGGGTCTAGAGTCAACCAGATGCTATAGGCAAAGCACACAACCCCTTGAAATCAGCATCCTGTCAGTGGGCCTTACCTTGAAATATATAACAACATATTTCCCCAATGTAACAGAGTTAGACTCATTTATAACTTCCCTACACATGATCTTTCTACCTCTTTTATATGAGCCTGTACTTAGCACTATACCCATTAAATATATGTCTCAGAGACTTAAATATTTGGTTTGTTCATATGCCAGTTGAGCC
>PVKH010010940.1:0-17993 GCA_004027955.1 Chaetophractus vellerosus | reverse complement strand
ACCGATGATGAACAATGCAACATTATTTTTAACTTTATTACTGTTACTTTTGGTCATTGACTTTGTTTTGTGGGAAGGTTTTGGGTTGCAGGGGTGTTTCAGCTGCGGTAGGGGAGGATCACTGGTGTGGGGTATCAGTGTTGGGGGGCTGTGGGGGGGGGCGTGCCAGGGGCATGCCTCTATGGAGCGTGAGTGTTCTTGTGGTCATGGGGTGTTGTCTCAGAATAACCGGAGCATTGAGCTCCTATCCTGGCAAGTCTTGCTACATTCTCTCAAAGAGCAGTGAGAGTCTCTGGAGCATATGGGCAATGCCTAGCAAAGGAGGGTGGACCAACGAGCCTGGCTCTTGATAGTCGTGCTTGCACTTGTGAATCTTGTTCTTTCATCAGTATAATTTTTAATAACAAGGCTTTTAAAATGTTTTTAGATAGATGCATTAAATCTTACCCAATTTTGACTACAAACATTCCTTTTCTGCCCATCTTCTGCACTTTTTATGTTCATTCAGGTTTTGTCCCACATTTTCCTCTTTTTAAATAGCTAGTCATTTTATCTTAGGACAAAATTACTTTCTTTTTCCTTAATAAAAAAACACATTGTATATATCTTACATACTTAGTTGCCAAAATGATTTTAGAAACTATCTCTAAACATTTCACAATATACTATTACTATCAAACTTGTTAAAATAATGACAATTCAATTAAATGTAAACATAATTTCTCTCTTCATTTTAAACACTTAGTAGTTGTATTAGCTTATTTGATCAGTAAACCTGTATAAATTTAGAGAGAACATATTATAAATATTGCTTTCTTTACTTTACTGTTTTATCAGTATTTTAGTGAAATATATTATGAAACATTTACAGATATCCATTTCTGAAACAGCTTGCTGGAGGCAAGAGGCAGGGGGCAGGGGGCCATGGCTAGTTGTTATCACAGCTAAGCTGTGGTTTAATTGCAGGCTTACAAAAGCAGCCAACATTTTTTTCACTCTCTTTTTAAAAATATTTTCCTTTCGAAGCATTAATGTGTCTGTCTAGGTCCAATTAGAATTAACGTGGAAACAGAACAGAGAACATGAATGCTGTTATGTTCTTTTACTATTGTTTCTTATTCTTTTGAAATAATATAGTGAAACTATGCAAACGGAACTTTGAAAACAAGTTTTGCTCAAGCAGATTAGTTCAAATGCTTAAAACACCCTATTTAATGCACTTTAAAACTGTAGCTTGCAAATTTTTAACAAGGATTAATGGCTCATATAAGGCATTACATTGTTTCCTCAAAAAACAATGTAATGTATACAATTGAATTTTATATGAATTTTGAAACTCATGAAGGTATTTTGTCTCTACAGTTTTGTTAAATTCTTTGTAATTAGGTATATATACAAATTTAATTTTTACAATGCTTGGAGAGAAGTTTTTTTAATCAAATTACTTTTTAAAATAAGGACATAAATAATAAGCATCTAAATATTTATTTTAGATTATATTCTATTTTTATTATAATATTTTCAGATTGCAGTGTCTTGCAAAGCACTTTTGCTTTTCTTTTCCAAATAGTTTTATTTATCTAAAGTTTTGCATTACTTTTACTAGCAGTCCTGTAAATTAATTGACAAAAGTCTGAATGATAAATTCAGAACTTTAGCTTATAAATCTAAATGATAAGTTTGGAGTTTTTGCAAGACACACTGAATCTTCATTAGGATTTAGGAAATATTATTATAGAAGGGGAGTTAAGCTAAGTTAGAACCCACAGGGAGAAGACAGAAGGATTTTAAAGAGTTCAGCTCCAACTCTTTCTGGGACATGGGGTGTATTGATTTATATATATATTATATAGTATTTATTTTTAAGTAATTTAAATAGAGCACTTCTAACAATTTGTATTTGCTAATTTAGTATTGCCATCATCTGGTGGTAGGAAAATACACATTAAATAAACAGACTGACATAAACCACAGAAACACAAACGCACAGAAATATAAAACTTACTAGTCTGAACCATAATTTTACACCCATTCCTGCAATTTCTTATTCTGATTTTAATTTAGCCTTATGTTCCGTTTCAGTAATTTTTAAAAGCCATTTGTTGAAAGCATCCTATTCTGCAAACTTAGTTTTTTGTTTGTTTTTTTAAAGATTTATTTTATTTATTTATTTCTCCCCACCCCCTTGTTGTTTGCACTTGCTGTGTCTGTTCGTCTTCCTTGTTTCTTTAGGAGGCACCGGGAACTGAACTGGGGACCTCCCATGTGGTAGGCGGGAGCTCAATCACTTGAGCCACATCCGCTTCCCCAGCAAACTTAGTTTTAAATTTGGAGTTGTTAAGTTTTTCCCTGAGATAATTAAGTTTGGCTCAATCAAAACAGCCCCATTGTGGTCTGGTAAATTTGGGGTCATCAGAGTTGTTTTCATTTAATTAGAAAAGAACAAGAAATAGGCCCCAAATTAGAAAACATAAAATGAGCAGCCATCCTTTGTGGAGGCAGTCCCTGGAAAGCAACTGAATATTATCCATAGTAACAGTGGAGAAACGGTACAGAAACAGAAGAGAATTCTCTTACCTGATGGCTGAAAACAGTGGCTGTGAGAGAGGACCCATCCAGATGTTAGCTCAACCACAACAGGGTGGGATTTCAAAGACCTGAGAGGACCAGCCAAGTGAGCCAGGTGAGGAGCCTGGAAAGGATGAAACACAAAGGACTCCTGCAGGTACTGTGCTCACCAGGCATTGGAGGCATTGTCTGGCATCCACCTTTGGATCCCACTTCTGACACCTGACTACGTAAAAAACAGCCAATTTTTTTAGCTAAATTAACATTAATGTGGAGCAGCGGCAAGAGAGGTTTCTGCTCAAAAGGCTGAACTGGGAAAGAAGCTAATATGGCTGCTTGAGATAAAGGGAGGATGTTGGGGAGTGGGGAGGGAAGAGGGAGAAGTGAGATGCAGGAGGGTTGTGAGTTGCCAGGGGCAGGCTATCCTTGGGTCCCAGTTCGTTAATCAGCAAACTATACAAGCAGGATGTAGGTGCATCACTGTGGCAGACTTGCTGGCCTCAGCTTGATTTGTTTGTTACAGTTGTTCTTTTCTAGCAGGGGCAGAGGCCTTTATCAGTACCACAAAGGATTATTGGTATGTCGTCTGCTTCAGTGAGTCTCCGTTTCCTTTTTGCAATTTCTGTTTAAAATGGAAGCTCAAGGAGTTAAGATGGTTAGTAAAATTATTTATCATTCCAATTTCACACTGTGTACATGGCTTTAAGAGCTAGAAATTCAGGACGGAACAAGATTCAGTTCCAGACCTCAAAGGACCTAGAAAGAGACACAATAGGAATTCTTTGATGGATATATGATTGATCTGGTATATCACTGTTGCAGTTATATATTATTTATGAATCCCCACAAGAAAGATTATATTTGTAAACTGGCCTGTTCTTCTGCAAGTGATGCCCTTTGATTGTATTAAATTCAAAGGTTTAAGTTTACTTAATAAAATCAATTTAGGGCCTTGGATTTGACCATGTCAGTAGGTTGTGACTCAAGGTTGAGTCCCTGCCCCCTTTGTGGGATGATATAAATGGACACTCACTCAAGGAGAGAGAGAGCTGCATAGACACGGTGGAAGAGAGAATTTTGATCCTGCCCGGGAGCCCAAAAAGCAACAAGCCCTCTGCCACCTGTATCTGAGAGAGAGAAAGGCTGAACGCTTGCAGAGATCACCTGACATCTTGCTTCAACACGTGGCAAGTGAGAAAGCAACCTTTAGTGGGACTCTTTAGGGCCTTGTAACTGTAAGCTTTTACCCCAAATAAATACCTTTTATAAAAGCCAACAGATTTCTGGTACTTTGCATCAGCACCCCTTTGGCTGACTATTACAATCATGTAATGGAATTTACAGATATTTCACTTTTCACAGAGAGTGAAAGCAAGAATGGCTATATAAACTAAGAAAAGAAGAGGGAAATGCAAAAAATTCTCATGGGACTTAGAAAATTGGAAAAAACTCCACAGATAGTGAACTCTTCCCAGGAATATTTTTCTCTCAGCTATCCCTCAGAATCATAGACAATTACTCATCAACTCTTCCTGCCATTCTTCTTCAGTCGGGGTAATTTCTAGGTAGGTCTGTGCTCCCATAGCCTCTGCTGCCCATGGAGCATGAGAAGAAAAGAACTCAGCAGCTCAAGCATATTATTTCAGAATATTTCTAAAGCTGCCATTGTGACTATGCAACACAGAAAACATAAAAGATAAAACAAATACGACCACAACAGTTTTATCTAAAGTAGAAACTGTATAACTTCTCTTAAAAGCAACGGGATTCTATTAAGACCAGGATGATTTCAGTGTTTTGGGGTTTTGTTTTATTTTATACTTCAGCTTTATACTATCTTAATGGTCAAAGGTGTTTTTCTAAATTGAATTTTATCAAAATGATGTGTTTATAGATTAGGAACTAAGTGACAAAATAATAGAATCAGAAATTAAATGAAATGCCTGCAAATTAGGCAAGAGTTTATTTTGTTTTATCCCTCACAGATCGACAGGTTAGTGATTTCCATGAAATGTAAAATGTCCAATTGTTCATTAATTTATTCATTAATTTAACAAAACTTAACTGAATCCCTCCTATGTACTAGGCCCTGTTTAGCACTGGACAGGGACATTGTCTATTTTCAAGCAGTTTAACCAGGGAAACATATTTTTGCAACTAATGGGATACAATTTGCAACCCTGTGATAGCACATATATAAAAAGCCCTGTAGAATAAACATGAGGAAACCAGTTCTTCCTAGTAAGGATTCACAGGTGAAATTATATGAGCTTTCCCACAAAGACTGAACATTTTAACAAGTAGGAAATGTGGATCCTGGCAGAGCATTAAAGTCAGAGAAAATAGCCAGAGGCCAAGTCAAGAGTGTGTGAAGATGAATGACAAAATCTTCGGGTTATTGTTTTTCCTATGTGTGCAATTTCATAGTAATAACAAGTAGTATTTTTAAACTATATTATTTGCCCCTTAAATTTCACATTGGGAAAGATGATTAATAGAAAAGAATGAAATCCCACCCATAGTCCCTGTTATGGTTATTTAAATGTCTGCATTTGGCTAGGTTATAACACTTCGTTGTTTAGTTAAACACTAATGTAGGTGTTGCTTGGAAGATATTTTGTTGATGTGGTAAACATCTACAAAAAACACATTATCTCCAATAATGTTGGTGGGCCTCACCCAATCAGTTAAAAGTCCTTAACAGGAAAATGGAAGTTTCCCTGACGAAAAGGAGATTGGTGCTGTGGAAAGCACCCACAGTTCCCGCCCGAGAGCTTTCAGCCCGTCAGCCTGCCCTGTGGGATTTGGACTTCCTCAGCCAGATTCCATAATTGGTGCTAGCCAGGCCTCACGGTCATGCAAGCCTGTGCCTATGTACGTTTATATGATACGTGCATTCCACTAAATCTGTACTTCAAGGGGTGGGAGCTCCTAACACTATCCCAGCAAACTGGCCTGCGGGTACCAGTTATTCACAACAAAAGATAGTGAATTATTCTAGATAAGTGATGGGTGCTTCTCATCTGATGAAAAATATACAAATAAAACACCAAAAGATAAAATACACGAAGCTGTTCATATAAAACATTTTATATAAGTGCATAAACAAACACACTTATAAAATATTAGCTCACTTAAGGGAATTCATGGAGTCCTCTGATGCCCTTCATTGGACTTCATTTAAGATCCCCTGATTCAGACCAGATTTCGGTTAGGAAGTCACTGAATAAAACCAAGAAAGGGAGAGGAGGAAACTCGCACATGTTCCAGGAAATGGGCCAGGTACTTTATGTGATGAATCTATTCTTTTCAAGATTTGAAAGAGAAGGCTGAGTAATGGATAGGTTAGGTAACCTGTCTGAGGCCATGTAACTGGGAAGTGATGGAGCCAGAATTTGAACTTTATTTCTCATAAGCCTATATTCTTCCCACTGCTTCTAGTCTGATGATTACCAGTTATATTAACTAATATAGTTAGTAGTTAAGTATATTATTTTCTGTTTGACAGATTGGAAATTAAGGAACAGAAAAATTCAAATTCCTAGTATCCAGTTAGAACTCACAACCTGCATTTTGACAAGGTTGTCTATGGGGTTTACAAACAGCCAGTTATATTTTGTTTTAATTATTAAAATTGCAATTTATATTTATCGAAATGAAAATTCTGTTATTTTGTGGATTAGAATCTTTTATTTCTCCTTCCTAAAATGCTTAATTTCATTACAAAATTAAACAAATACAAAACAACAAACAACAATATCAAAAGCTTTTGTGTCAATCAGTCCCCCCACCAGCACTCTTTGAAATATCAGTTTTAGAGTTCAGCATACATCCTTTGTCTGTGTTTCAGCTGATAACACAGCCCCTGTCCCTGAATCAAAAGGTATGAGAGTAATTCAAAAGGATTGTTTTTGAGCAATGTTTATATAAAGTAAAGATCCTTGTCGCCGTTTCTCAGAGTGTGGAGTAAAACACAAATAGGCTGTGAACAAATAGAGATATTTAAAAAACATACCTTATATTAACTCAAGTTTTAAATTTTGTTTCTTGTGTACAATGAAGGCTAGAGTTCTAAGAAACGTCTAGTTCCCGTTCTTTCAGCTCCAGCACTAGCTACCTCTCCTTTCTGTATAGCTTGTTCTGATACCCATACTTTACCACCCATTCTTCAGTTTTTATGCCCAGAGATTAAGAATGGCATTGTTCAATCTAGGCAGAAAACAGGGAGGTGGTAAAATGGAGAGAAACAAAACCAAGATCTCCTTTAGCTTGTGAGGGGAGGCGATTACTCATCCATTACTATTATGATATTACTTATCGCATAGACGGTGTAAGGGCAGAGAGTACATATGAAGGTGCTGAAAATAGAGAAAACCAGTCGGTGGTTTTATGATCACTTTTCTGAGATGGGAATATGCTTTGTGTATTTTAATTATGAGTACTCATTTAATAATATTGTCTATTTTCAGCAAGCATGATGAACAATTTTACAAGTCTCTTCAAGTAAGAATTGCTCTTCAGTCATTTTTTAAAATTTTACTTTAAATGGCTAAATTTAGCAGAGATACATCAATCATTGAGAAACGACATTTCGTATCAATTTGAAAGAGGAATGACATTTGAAACATTCAGTTAATATCCATATAATAGATAAACTAACATGTCTCACTTTTAAACAAAAAGAAAGGAAAAACATGCATGCCCTGTTTCGTTGGGGCCTAGGGAATATTTTGAAATGAAAACTAAAAGCTTCTCTCCATATTAAAGCAGTGTTTAGCACACTTGAATTGAGTTCCTTCTATGTGCTAGCATCTTTCAAATGTATTCTATTCACTGAAGAATTGGCAATTTTTCTTAACCACAAGAAATGAAGAATTCAGTACATATATAATCAGATAATATGATCTAAAAGGAAAAGAACAAATAGTACTTTATATATGGGCTTCATTTTGGCTTTTCATCATCTGGGATAACTCTCTAGAAAATAATTCCTATTCAGGCATTTTATTAATCAAAATTCCAAAAGAAATGCAATTCATGGGCAATTAGGCAATAATGCCCAATATTTGTAGATTCTATTGAGAGCATATTTCTTGTTAACAAGAAATATCATGAAGAAAAATGGTCTCTGGGTTTTTATATAATGAAAATGTGGATTTCAGATTGGTGCAGTTTCAGCTACACAGTCTTTTATTACTTTGTTTGTACCTGAGTAATTTATTTTGATCATCCCATTATGATTATTTTTTAAAAGCACATAATTGGCAATGCATTTTCCTATACTACGCCTTCTCATAATACATCTTGATGACAATAGAAGCTTTCCGTTCCATTCATCTCAAAGGCAGTAGCCACATTGCCCATTGACATCTTTGCACATATATTTGTACAATGTCCTACTTCCAAGCCTCTTTTCCCAGGCTTATGTTTACTCTATGAAGAACCACCATCTTTCAATACATTTATTTTCTTTGTAGAATTAGCTTCTGTTTCTCATAGGCAATTAGGTGGCAAACATCATTAGGAGACCAAATATTTTGAAAAGAAATCCTGAAAAACAGAAAACAGACTGGTTTAGACTGTTGGAGAAAACCAAAGCACACACGGAAGAGTCTGCTACAAAAAGTGTGTGAAAGCCAGAATAGGAGGCCCCAGATAAAAGGCTGTAGGAAGTACTAACGAGAAGCAGCTGGGCTTTGTTTGGGGAAACACACTTGTAGGATGGGATGCAACACAACATGTAAACAGAAGCAGTAGATTCTTCTAGATTTATAAGGAGTGGAAATAAATTGCCTTCTATAGTTTCATGACCATTGGCACATGTAGACATACAAACACATCAAATAAAGGAAAGAAAGACACTCACAAAAGTATGGGCAGCTGTTTCTCTTGGGAAGGAGAGTAGAAAATGGAGCAGTTGATATAATTGACAAGAGGCGTTTATATTTATATTATATATTTAGTATTTTTGATGTTTTACAGTGTGAATGTGTTCGTGTATTTCTTGTGTAGTTAAAAACTAAGTTCTTAGAAAATAGTAGAAATCTTTCTGATAAGTTAACAATGCATTATTTAACCTAGAGGTTGTTCTAGTCAAACATTTACTTATTACTAATCTTTCATTTCTTGACTTGACTTTTCTGTTTCATTTGGCCATCCCTTAGCTATATAAATAGTTTCTCAGATTTCTTAAAGTATTTTCCTCTGAAACAATGTTTTTCATGGAATGGATAAGCGGGAGCCTGGCAAATGAATAGAAGGAAGTCGTGTAGAAGTAGAGGGGAATCAGAAGATGTGACCTTTGTAGGCTTTGCTGTGGACTTGAGATTTATTCCAAACAGGATGGGCAGCCTTTGGAAGGGATTGAAAATTATGGCCTATGAGCTTCAGGAAATTTTTCTCTCTGCTGTATCCATGGTGCTAAAGCAGTTCCTGGCATATTGTAGATGCTCATTAACTCCTTATTGAATGTTTTAATGTAGCTATTTTATATATATACACACACATCTAGGATTAGAAAGTTTAGAGATTACTTAGAGATAAATCAAAATTTCCCTAATGCTTTTTTTTTTTGACATTTTGTTTTATTCTGCTTTTAGGATTTCAGAAGAAATCTCTGGGCTGTGATCAACACTGATATCATGCGAGCAGTAATGAGAACTCATAAGCGCACCTTTGAGGAACCTGTTCAAGCTGGAGGTTACCCAGCCCAATCCCTCTTCATAAACACCGTGGCAATTTCTATCAACAGGTAATAAGTGGTGCCGCACCTGGACACCCGGCAAACCCTGGTCTGTGGACATGTCAGTTTACCCGTGCACTTACCATTAGAGAGCACTCAGAAAATAAACTGCTGCTGTGCCGTGGTTCTTATCACTCAAGCATCCCAGCTCCTGTCCTTCCCTTCCGGGATCCTGGACTTCCACACACTGCGGACATTGCTGTTCAGCAGGTAGGGACTTCCTGCTGGACCTCAGCATCTTGAGCATCTAGTGACCCGGTGAATTAGGAAACATGATGCTCAAATACCCTTCTTCTACGCTGAGAAAGACACTGCATCTTCCCCAAAGCTACAGAATATGAACGTTTCAAGTAGAAAATTGTCACACTTACAAAGTTCTTGGTCTCTTTAATATATCCTAAGTGCTGGTAATGTATTTTGAATTTAAGAGTAAACCTGTGAATACATTTTCTATTGTGGGAATGAATAAGAGAATGAGAATTATTTGTAAATTTCCTTTTCGCTTTCCATATGCTTCAAGGCGTTTGATCATAATCCTTTCTTAACTAAAAGTAGTAAGTTACTCAGTTAACAGGTTTTAATCCTCTTTTCCAATAAACCCTTTCCATTTTCTATTCCATTCAGTAGTAAATATTTTCATTTTGCAAACTACATTCTGACTTACCTTCCAATAAGATCTCTGCTTATTGTTCACTTCTTCCCTACCCCCTCATCAAGTAAGATTAAATATGTAATTTAATCATAAAGTATATATCCATTCAATAGTCCTATTACTTTAAATTTTGTGATAAATAAAACATTTTAATCAATATTAATCTGTAATCCAGATGAAAACCTAGACTGAAAATTGACATTGTTTGGAATTTAATCAACAGCCACACATGACTTTTTAAATTACTGTTCTTAACCTTATGTTGTTTACCTCATAAATGGCTAAAAATTAAAATGGGAAAGAAACAACTTAGGTATTGATATTTATATTTCTCAAAGTTCCCCTTTCAAGATTATTCAAGATTAATACATGATTTTATGACTTCTTATTTATTGTTTTGATCATTTGAATTTCGCATAATATATAAATTAATTTTTTTATCATATGCAGCGGAGAGGGCTTAGTCTTTAAGTAAAATTATATGTTGTGCTTTTTAGCTTTTGATAGTGGATTTTTAATTATAATTTGTATATAGGAAGAGAGATAAATACAGGGTAATATTGAAAGATTAATAACATAATTAATAGTAATAATAATAACAATGAAAATAAGTTGTTTCAAAGGAGCACAAGTCACCTGAGCACAGAGAAAGTTATTTGTGACGTTCTGAGAAATAACCATTTCCTCTTCTCTCTCTGTCTCTTTCACGCTCTCACTGTGTCCTGTCTGCCTCAATATCTAGCCAAATACACACATTCTCTCTGTCTTCTCCTCATATCCAGATTTGTACAGTTTTAATGACCAAATATACATATGAATCATCAGTAAAACATGTGCATAAATGATATGCATGTTTTCATATACTTACTAGGGTTAAATAATTATGACAAAGAGGTGCCTCATACTATTTACCATTTTGGCAAATTTACAAAGTAGACAGAGAAAAACACACGACACACCAGAAAAATATGCAGCTTCTGTTAGAACAGAGTAAAATAAAACTTATTTTTCCCATTTCATCATTCTAATTTCAACTCACATAGTTTTCAGTGTTTATAGTTGAAAAAAACACTTTCCTAGATTGCTAAGGAACACTTCAGAAAACTAACAACACACAAAACGTCAACTTAATCCTCATATTTGACATATATTGAGGGTTTTATTTTTTTGGTGGTTTTGTTTTCTGCTCACAGAATACTGCATATTTCTAAACTTTAATTAGCAGCTTCATATTGTTTTGGCTACAACAGAATTGAGTGAAAAACTATGCCTTGATCAATGTAAACTATTTGGCATCAAAAAAAAATAAATACCATCAGAGAATTCAGACAATTCTGAAAACATGGATTCTAAATATGCTTCTGCTAATAAGAGCTGTGAAAAGATAGCTAGCTAGGTAGATAAAACCTTTCTAAGCCTCATTTAATTTATAGGATGAGAGAATTCAAGTTGATGATCAAAGGGCTTTGTATTTGTGTTTTTACCTTAGAAAACAAACCTAAACTTATTTCTCACAACTTAAAAATATGTAATTTCATATCTTGAGATCATTTTTAGAATTTCCTCCCAATTCTTATTATTAAAATAATTCCCAGCTAAATGTATCTTAATGAGAATTTGTAAGAGGTAATAAAAAATAAGAGTTTGCCAGTTCATTCATTTTAATAATTTCTTCCTATTTTTACCTTGGTTTTCTTATCTGTATTTTCATTAGTATAAAGTCCTCTGAAAAATGTATTATTAATTAATTAATTATTACATTTTGTGTGTGCCATTAATACCATGAGGTATTAGTAAACGTGCAGAAATCAAAATATAATTTATAAAGATAATCATTGTGAAATTCATAATAATTGTTTTCATAATGATGATAGAGTCCTCAATATTAAGTTGCATTATGTAAATTAACTTCTGTGTGATAAGGAAAGAGGCTGGGCTATGTTTTCAAAATTTACAACCCCAAAAGGTTAACTTTGAGAAAATTGTGGTTCATAAAAAAACAAATGAAAAAGAAGACTACATTATGTGTTGCTGTTGCCAGATATGCTTCATGAGCATTTTCTTCCATTTCTAAGTGGCAAAGATTATTTATTCAACTATTGAAAATAGAGAGGTAGAGAGGTCCTGGGTTGAAAGTGTGCCAGAAAGAGACTGTTTCTCCCGGGGCTTTGTTGATTGAGGCTGCTATGAACAGGGATCAAGTTTCGGTTCTTTTGCAAAGGATTTGTAAGTGAGCAAGTAAAATCGGCCTTTCTGAATGAACAATCAGCCTTTTCATCCAGATTTTATAAGTAGATTGAAATCTATATTCTTTTTCTGAATATAAGATACAATATTGTAATGCTGTCATTTTTAAATATTGTGAATGAAATGATGAGTATATAAACCTGGTAGATGAATTTGCTCTAAAAAACCTGATTATTCAATAGCAGACAATTTCCATTTAGTACTTTATAAAATAAGCAAGCAAAAAAGAATTAGGTGACCAATATTAACAGTGTCCAGAAATTCTATCTTAAAGATTCTTAGAACCAGGGATCTGGTTGGGATAGAAGCGAGAAAATTGTTAGCGATTCATCAATTGAATAACAAGTACAGCTTCTAATTTAGATTGTTCATTAATTTGGAATATTGTTTGTTAATTTGGAGGGACGAATGGGGACTGATTTGCAGGGACAGGGGCAATGGTGGGGAGGTACTGAACTCCTGTCACCTTTTTCTGGCCTGTTCAGATAACTTACCGTATGTGTGTAAGTGCTTTCCACTTGTTTTAGCTTCAGTTAAGGGACAACTTTAGCATTTTGAAAGTTCTCTTACATAAATAATTTTTATTTAGACTTTTAACACTGTGATGGTGGTGGGCTGGTGCATGGGAATCTTGTACTTTATACATGATATGATTTTTTCTGGTAAACCTACTACTTCTCTAATAAAGAAAAAATAATAATAAATAAATATTTTTTTTTTTACAGTAAACTTATTATAAGTGATAGGAGTAGCCAAGGTCTATCCTGACTGAAATGGCTTGCCCTCACTTTTCATGTCTCTTCATTCCAAGGCCAATTTTTCCCCCCCACAGTATTTTGTTTTTCACAATGGTTTTAAATAGCATAGAGAGGTTTTTACTTCGGACAAAGCAATAGTATTTCTGATTCCTGAATTATACCGAGGTAGTTTTCTTAGTCTCTCATAAATCCAGGAGATTTAAATGGGAGCAAGGCAAGTGTCCTTTTGTAATATTTAGAGGCAGTGTGGATACAGAGAAAAATATCAAAGCCTTCACATTTGTCAAAGATGTTTTTTTCTAAGTCCAAACTGTCCAGGGACTTGTGATAGCTCATCTGTTCCTTTCAGTCAAGCTGAGGATCAATACTTATTCCAGGTGCTGAAGATTGGGTAGCTGTTGCATCAATCACTCAGAGAGTCACCGGAACACATCAAACCTACAGAGCTATTTCATTTTACCTGTGATTTAGAGTGAAATATGGTGCATATCAATCACAGTTTCCATGCCAAAAGCTGCCATTACAAGCAGAAGTCATATTTTAATAATATTAAATGTAGTTTTAAGCCTTCATGCCCAAATCCTGAAATGTCCAGATTAACCTCGGTTAATAACCCAGAGGTAACTGTGACAGAAATTAAAATAAAACATTTGCCCAAAGCCAGAAAGAAGCCAGCGGATCAGTGATAGAAAAGTGCAGAAGAAAATAAAATTCTGAATCACATTCTCTAATACTGGTTATAGGCATATAGAAACACTTACTAAAAATATCAAATATCTAAGGATCTTACTTGTGAAATATCAAAATATTCTTTTTTTCCCACAAACACACACAGGGGTGCGAGAGAGAGGACAGATTATTTTAGAGTGCCTCCTCACTTTAACATAAGCATGCGCTGTGGGAAATCACAACCATTTATGGATTACTTGGCCAGCTTTTGAGGGTGCCAGACTTACTCTTCCATGAAGTCGTTCGGAGCACTTTTCCTCCAGATACGTGCTAAATGGCCGACGCTGGTGTATTCCTACCAGACATGTCTCCACTGGTGTCTCTTGGTGATGTACAATTCCTGAGCTGTCATACATTCCTCAAGACATCATGAAAGGGGGAGAGAGAAGTGAATATCTTTCTTTAAAAATTGGTATTCAATTCACTATTACAGAAATCATTATGTTTGCTGTAGTTATAATGGGATTCTATTAGATGCGTTTGAGAAACACAATTTTGTAGTTAAAAATGATCTGAACGCACCACTCATGCCAGAGTTTCTAATTTTCACTCCCATACTCTCCGTGGTTATTCTTTGAATATGTGCTAGATACAGTAGGAAAAGGCAGGTCAGCAACAAATTAATACGGAGTAGCTTGTCAATCACTTGCAATAGTTACCAACACAACGCAAAAGGCACTAGAACGTTGAAAATGATCCCTCTGAGATATTTGAGAGCAGACAGAGCAGGCAACAGCATGTGCTAGAACCTGAGCCTCGGCCCTGGGGTTTATCTTAGTCTTATTACAAGGCGCTGGGGAGTAGATTCTGCAGGTGTCCTACTGGAGGAGAAAGAAGGGGCCCTTTGACTATGAGAGAGTTCAGAAGACTGTGAAATGATTCAAGACGATTGAATACCTCTTGAGTTGCAGCGTATTTATATAACAAAGTACCTATTTATCTTTTCGTAGCGTATAAATGCAGAGAACAGAACTTTAAGGATTACTGCTTTGTGATTGCTGTTACTTGTTTTAACTCAGAATGCTTATTTTCTCGTTTGGGTCATTATTATAGAATTTTGAAAGTGACACTCACATACAAAGGATTTAGCCATATTTTCCTCCTCTCCAGATGACACAAGACTTCTGACTCGCATCTGCAAACGTAATGACTAAAAATAAGGGTGAAGTGTTAAAATAACATAGGTGTAAGCGTTGCTATTTCTCACAAACAAGTTGCTGAGATTTGGCATATGTTTTCCCACATTGCAAAATGCAAATGTTCTTTCTTTTCCCCATTAAGTTAAAAACAACAAGGATGTCTTTCCCTGGTTTTACAACCTGTTGGAAACAAACTCCATTTGTAACCAAAGAAATGCTCATCGAAGCTCTAAAAGGACAATAATATGAAATTGCAATTGGTTTTAGTTGATATAACCTGGACAAAAGAAGCTAAGGCCATAGTGTTTGGATTTACATATATTATTATCAGAAAAGATAAATAGGCTATTTAAGTTTCTTATCTCAAACTAATAATTTTTATTTTCTGACTGGATTATCAGGAGCTGAACAATTTATGTCTTGCAAATGCTCATGGAGTGGTACCCCTACCTGCTCACCCAAGGGAGTTTAAGGTCTACCTAACAAAACAGAGTATGAGTGGCACAGCTTAGGTCATAACTCACCCTTCAGAGTGAGGCTTGAGTTAGGAGGTAGAAAGTGTTAAATCTGTTTCTTCTCTTCTTTAAGTCTGTGCACAGTATACTTACAGACACACATCAATCATAAACAAGAAATACTCATTGAATGGACGAATGAATGAATGAATGAATGATGAAACATCATTTCTCTTCTTCATTCGCCAGCTGCCGTACATATGGCAATGATTTTGGGTGGAAGTTGAAAAAAGGAGAGGGAAAAATCAAAGAAGGGGAAAATAGAAAAAAATGAAATCGCAAATAAAAGAAAGGCAGTGAAAACCTGCATCCTGATATAAAAACAAACTTTGACTGGATTTTCCAATTAAATTCCCTTGGTATGTTCCTTTAGCTTAGATTATTTTCTAATTTAAAAACTTCAGTTGTGATCATTGGAATAGTCAGGTGTATCCTTGATGTCATTTGATACATTATAATTTATCATCATTAATTTCACCTATATTTTCAAATTTTGGCATAGTCATATTTCATATTATTACTTTGTTCTTTTGTTTCATTACCCTGGTTTAATCCCTATTCTCATTCCAATATTTTTATCTTTTCATCATCTTGTTTTCTTGATTAAAACTTGCCCAAAAGTAACTACTTTACTGATATTTTCAAAGAAAAAACTTTTGATTTTAATGAGCAAATCTAAACTTTGTCATTTTCTATTTTCTACTTATTTACTATTTACTCTTCTCGTTAACATTTTTGCCCTTTTACTTTATTTTTATGTAGCTCTCTGTTTTCAATTCTACATTTTATTTTATTATTTTTGCTTTGATTATGATAGTGTATTAGCCATGCCTTCCAGCTTCTGTAGCATGAGGTTTTAACATCCACAGACACTCCCAGGTAACCATCTGTTACTCCCAAATAATTCAGACCCCTGCCTGTTTGCAAGTTCACAGCCCTGAACTTGCGGAGATGCAAGTTCAAGTCTAGCCAACCAATCCCACTTTAGCATTCCCCCGCCACACCTTACAGCTTCCTGCAAAAAACAGTTAGGGCACTACTCAGTGCCCGCCCCTCTGCCTGGTGACTAAGCCTGTGTTTGCCCGAGGGAGCTGTGCAATGTGCCGAGCTCTCCCCAGGGAACTACGGATGTTATGAATGCTTGAAACCCTTCCAGTCTCTTTTCATCTGTGCCCGACCTTACCATACCTCACACACAGATATGGGCAAAACAGGTGGGCATTTAAATTTTCATTTTATCAAAATAGTTACACATTAATAGCCATTAAAAATTAATATTGAAAGAGTTTTTTTCTCGCTGTATTTTTCCCACTCCAGCTCTACTGTCTAGAAAACAAAAACGATTCACTTTTAACTTTTTTAGCAGTTTCTTCTCATAGTTTTCTATGTACTTATCCTTATTCATCAAGTTGCTCTAAGTGATAATCTCATAATTGCCATGTAATTGTAGTTTTTTCCAGATACTGGAATATATTTGATACTATACAATTCTCTGTTTTCTATTTGTCTTCGGGAACTATCTTTCCTGGAGTTTGCTGTCACCCTACTTCAATCTGGACTCTTTACCTTATAGGACAGCTGAGGCATCTTACCTCATTACCTCTTCTTTATTTAGCAGCTCCAGACTCTGGCTTCCATGGCTTCCTCTTTGGAAGCTATGCGCTAGTATATTGGGAGAACATCCATCAGCAGTTTCCTATGAATGGTTTAAAAAGAAGTAGAATTATCTAGTCCTTAAAATTTCTTTAAAGATCTTTATTCTACTTGCAAATGGTTTGATAATTTGGATGTAGAATTACATCCAAAAGTTTTTCATCAGAATTTTGAAAACATTGCTTTATTTTTTATGATGAAATGTGATGCCATTTAATTCCCATTTCTTTGCATATGACCTGTTTTGTAATTCTTTAATCTTTTATAAAAAACTTAAGATCATATTTTTACATCCACCCTTCTGGAAATTAATAATGATTTACCTTAATGACATGAGTCTGTCCTCATTCATATTGTTGGAAACCAGGGAGTTGCTCCCTCCAATTTCTCTAACATTCTCTATTTTCCTTCTATTTTCATTTTTTAATGCTTTTTCTTTTAAAATTTCTCAAAGATTACCTTGACCTTATCTTTCAATCCTTCTGTTTATTATTTTAATTGTATCTGTCATATTTTTAATTTCAAGAATGGTTTGAAGAATCAGACTGAAAAGAAGGAAGGAAGACAACTTCAGATACCAGCTTTTGTAAATTATCAACCTGTCCCCTAGCCTCCACCTCCCCTCTTTTGCCTCATAGTCTGCTGGTACTTTTCTACAACTCTTGCCCTGACTTTAAAACTCAACGATCCTTCCTTGAACTTGAGCTGTACTGTCTCTCCCCTACATGGTAACGATAAATAAAGTCATCCTTTCCTGTTTCCCATTGTCCAGTGCAATTTGTTTCTTTGACATTATTCACTGACGTCTCCATTGTATCATGTTCTTGTTTCATGGAAATAATTTTTTTTCTTTCTTTACTGAGAATATTAATAATGTTGGTAGTCTTCTCATGTTTTCTGAATTATCTCTAACCTCATCCTTCTTGTTTACCTGACATGGACTATATATTTTTTCTTGTCATCTTTCCTCATTGGACTGGTGATACTTAT
>PVKH010010939.1:0-17996 GCA_004027955.1 Chaetophractus vellerosus | reverse complement strand
CCAAGGCCACAACCAGCACAACCAGGCACTTGATAGCTATTGTCTGTTCCCTCAGGCCCGACAGGTTCTCATACCAGATCGTCAACAGCTGCTGCTGGCAGTTGGGGTGAGCCACAAACTATTGGAAAGAGGAAGAGAGGTTACCACACCACGTCAATGAATGCATGTGCTCTAAAGATACTGATGTACACTCTTCTGGAATCTAGGCATTGGAAGGCTCTGGTAACATTCACCTTTGTTTTCTTTCCATTTTTCAAAACGGCCTTAGAATGAATGGAATAACGAAAGTAGAAAGAAGAGAATAAAATGGATGTTGCCTTTAATCACAGTTCTTTCAGATAGAAACTCTCCATAATTCACAGGTTCCTTTCTGGAATCTATGTGGCATCTGGTTACCATGGTGAAAATGTATCACAACTTGCTGTCTGCCAGTTTACATATATTTGGTTCAAAATGGAAGAAAAGAATTATTTGGTTTACTGTAAACCATAGCTAAAAAGAAATGTCTTATTTACTTTCACAAGCAACTCCTAAAATGCTGCATGTATGAAAGATATATGCATGATGTGCCTATGTGTATGTATGCACCACCACAGAGAATCTGCAAAAACAAAAATCAATGAGGCTGCAGATATTATGCTCAGTCCACACTTTCAGTGCTTCCAGGAACAGGCATCAAATGCTGCTTCCTTCCTATGCCAGAAATCTATCCTTTTTAAAAAAAAATTTTTTTTACCTTTTTTTTTTTAGGGAGGTACCAGGGATTGAAACCAGGACCTTGTTTGTGGGAAGCAGGCGCTCAACCACTGAGCTACATCTGCTCCCCTGTCCTTTTCGTACTGCTTCCTATATCACAGGTTAAAAGAGCACAGACATTTATCTCCAGCCTTCTCTTATAACCACAATTCTAATAGGTGGGAAATGAGCAAATTATATTTATTTTAGCCCTGCCACTTAATTTTACTAAGTCATCTGCCTACCTCTATTTAGAGTGACTTGGATTTCTTTACAGTCCTGTCCTTATTCATGTAGCAAAATGTATTTGCAGTCAAATATCCATGTAAAGGTCCCTATGCCAAAAAGTGCCCATGTGTAGATTGATTTGCCTTTCTTTGAATGGCCAGGTAGGCATTTGCCCAAGTTCAGGAATCATCAAGGTTCATTCAAAAATCAACTGAGTGTCGACGTATATTTTTTTAAAGTTTGTAGCAACATAAAAATCACAGTATCACTGTCTTCTAAAACGCAGAATAAACAATAACAATGAACCTGTTAGGAAGTACCCGTGAAATGTTTTTGAGAAATCTGAAAGGCAAAGGGAGCAGCTGCAGTTTCCACTTGGCAAAGGGTTCATCTTTAATCAATTTCTCATCAGTGATCCCAATGATTCTCAGTAATTCCAGGTAATTCCTCAAGTTATGCGGCTATTTATCAATAGCACATCTACAAGTACATGAGCAGGTTTCCACTTATTGGTAATAGTTTCTCATCGGCTCTTTTAATAATAAAAAAGCCCCACCCACCAGGATAAGCAGCCGAGGCCCAATTTCCACAAAATCCCAGCTCTCCCCCCAGTGTGCTTCTGCCCTCTAGGGAATCCACTGATGACCACTCTGTCAGCCCCTCTGTGCAAGAGAGCTTGATGAACCACCGACAGAGGGGTGAGAATATATTTATAAATATTAGTTTTGAAATATTTAACTGAATTATTTTCAATAATACTAACTAGTAGGGATTGGGGAGTTTAAAATATTTAAAATAACACATTTTTTCTTGCTTCATGAGTTCAATGTAAAAAGTATACTTTATCTTATAAATTCATCCCAATTCAGTTATAAAAATCCTGGATCTTGATGCCCGCTAGTCATTGCTAGCCTCTAAATGTGTATTAGATATTCTTTCCCAAACTCAAGATTTTGGCATTCTTCAAAGGTTCTGATTTTTGCACACAACATTTCATAAATTAATGTGGTCATTATTTGAACTCATGATAAAATGTGGGTTTAAGCAAGATAAAAGGCTTCCTGGGGTCTAAACAACTTCCTAGGGTTCTTACTTAGAAATTCTCGAAACTTCCACTTCTGCCCCTAGCTCATTTCCTCCCTGCTTCGCCCCTCCTTTTGGTGTTGAAAATCCACATCCCATCTACAGTTTCTAAATGCCCATCTCTTTCATTCATTCAATCATCAAAATGTCCCTACTTTAGGAAGTCTAATGGAGCATCAGTGTTGGATTAAATGATAAGCGATTGCTGCTCTAGGGCACAGAGTAAGAAGTGAATAAATGTGAGCTATTAGAATAGACACTTAGACTCCATATGCTTTTCAAGATATATAAATAGAATTTAAGCTAGTCAGTTTGAATGTTGGTCCAAATGTCTTTGTGTTCGGAGGATCTGCAATTGTGGGAAGTTGGATAGATGCAAATAAAAGGCAGTTCTCGGAGCTCCATCTAGGTTAGGCTTAGGTGCATTCAGGGAAAACTATAGGTGGAGCATATAATGTCATCAAACAGTAATAGCACAGGGAAGTCAACCATGCACTTTCTTGTAGGCCAAGTGTTTCTGATGCAAGAGAGAAAAATCCTCATGGTATTAAAAGACAGGCAGACATGTCCATATCAAATCAATGGGCAAATTTCCCATTTGTAAGTGTCTGGCCTTTCTTTGTCAAGCTTTAAACTCTTGAAGACAGAAATATCTATTAAAACATTGATAAATATTAAAGTTTATTAATGTCTTTTTCCTGCCCTCCTCCTTGGACCAAGATTTTAAAATTTGAACATGGCAGTGATTACATTTGTGCAAAGGTTTCACAGCTTAAATGATTTGATGGAAATCAGTTCTTTCAATATGGCATACATAATATGATCAATCTTTGACTTGTTACTTTTATGATATGTTATGAACATTTAACATATATTAAATTCTAGTCAAAACCATGATGTTGACATCTTGCAGGTTACATTTTAAAATTCAGTTAAACAGGTATATTTTCTCCACTAAGATGTCTATTCTTATTTGAGATAATACAGCATCACATGGCACCTATTGATTCCTTTTGATCCGTGAAAGAAAACACAAGTAGCTATTTTATTCCAATGATTTAAAATCCTAACACAAGTACACAAGGGACATTTTAAAAAAGAAAGTAAAACCAATACAATAGGAGCAATGGAAGGCAAAAAAGATAATCCCTCTAGGATTTTATTCTTTCAATGACTTCAAAATAGGGCAGTGAACTTGATTTCTTAAAAACTGCTTTACCTCCTCACAAACATCTTATACTGCCACACCATTTATAGCCAACTGGATAAAATTTGGATGCTGTTTCCTGACTTCAGTCAACCAGCAAATTGAAATCGTTAGAAAAATAATTCCCTTACTTGAGGTTTTCTGACTTAAAGGAAGAAATCTTGACACAGAAGAAAATCTCAATCTTTCAATGGTACAAAGTTATTGTAGCATTGAAAACACCCTTTTTTTTCCTTCTGCCAAATGACCGATAAATTATAAACCGAGCCACCAATCAGGACAGGTTATGGAAAACAAATGAATAATTTTAAACTTAAAAAAATCCACATTATACTGCCTCTTCATCAAATCAGACTTAACAAGAACTATCTTCGTGGGAATATTATTGTGTATAAACCTTGTAGGAACACTCCATTCTTGTTTTTAACGGTGTTGTCAGTCACAATTTATAAAATTGTGAAATGTTATATACTTGTGAATAAAAACTAGGCTATTTGATTTCTTTTTAAAGTTCTTTATATTGTGAATTAAAAACCAAAAGCGTACCCCATACAGGTTTCAGGAGTTGTGAACCCGCCGAGTGCAAAGTGCTCTGTCATCTCTCGGCGCTTCAGCGTAAACCTGGTCTAGAGGCTGCACAGAGCAGGGCTCAGGAGCAGACTTGGGCAAAGGTTGCACAGCATGTGCACCCCAGGTGTGCAGGATATTTCCACTCGCTCACAGCATTTCTCAAATTCTGGGCAGTCTCTGCACACTCAGTGGATAACTTCATGTGTTTGTACTGTTGCATGCATTTT
This sequence comes from Chaetophractus vellerosus, assembly GCA_004027955.1. Taxonomy (NCBI): domain Eukaryota; kingdom Metazoa; phylum Chordata; class Mammalia; order Cingulata; family Chlamyphoridae; genus Chaetophractus; species Chaetophractus vellerosus. The sequence goes on along the minus strand of PVKH010010939.1, from coordinate 13,946 downwards.
TTTTTAAAAGATGATTTTTCTGCAATTACACTCATCCCCCTATGGAGGAAATATGAGAGCAGGGAGAAAGGACTCAGGAAATGGTGTCCTCTTCCCTAGAGCCCAGCTCCCCAGGTTCAGTGGTCTATGGAATTCTGCTATCTTTTATCTTTTCAAGGACTTTCTCACAATAGACTTAGCTCACTAGGAACCAAATAGAAGTCTCATTATTTCTATGGGGAGGAGTGGTAGATGTTTAGCCTCAAATCATAGAATAGGGTAGAGGTACAGTCAGAGTAAGGATGCAAGACTTTTTGGACAAATAGGCCACAATTCTAATTGGACAAAATGAGTGTGTTTGCCTAAAAGTTGATTTTCTTACATCCATTTTCAGAAAATAAAACTTAATCTTCTACGCTATTCCATTCTGTTCTTCGTGGAGTAATACAGATAACTCTGCAAATAGTAATTGTATTTAATATCTTACCACCTACTTGATTTACCTTAGAGACCTCTCCGAAATTATTCTAAGATGAATAATCTTCAAAGTCCACTCCCTGACAGCAGAGAGACATGATTGCCTATTGCCTACCAACAGCGAATGATTGCTACTTTCACCAACAGCATGGAGAATTGCAATTTTTTGTTATTTGATCATATGAGAGAGGGAAAAATGGTATTTGGATATTAGTTTACATTTCTTTGCTTACTAGAAGGCTTGACAATTTCAATATGCTTGCTAGTCATCTGAATTTTCTCTTCTGTGAATTACTTATTCAAGCCCTTTGCTCTGAATGTTTTCCTTATAAATTTGCTTGAGCTCTTTGGATATTAAGAAAATTAATCCTTTGTAAATTGTAACTGAGAAATTCATTTTTCCCAGTTTGTCTGCCTTTTTTTCTTTGCCTATAATCTTTCTGAAGTACAGAGATTTTAAATTGTATGTGATCTAATCATTTACACTTTTGTTTTATGATCTCTTCCACTGCTTTTCTATTGGAAAGTTCTTTCCCAGATGTTCATATATGTTCATGAACACACGTGTTCCTGTATCTCCTATTCCGACATTTTCATTTTCTAGATTAACTGCCATTGAGCTCTTCAAGGCCTGGGTTGAACAAGTGATTTGACTCCTAGGTGTATTAATTTTCCATGGCTGCTGTAACAAATTACCACAAACCAGGTGGCTTCAAACAACAGAGATTTATACTCTCACATTTCTGGATGCCAGAATCTCAAAACGAGCGTCACTGGGCTGAAATCAAAGTGTCTATAGAGCCATGCTCCCTCTGGATACTCTAGGGAAAATCTGTTCATTGATTCTCCCAGCTTCTGGTGGCTTCCAGAATTCCTTGGCTTGTGGCTGCATCACTCCAATCTCTGCCTCCATGGTCACATTCCTTTCATTTCTTCTGTGTGTGTCAAATCTCTCCTTCTGTCTCCCTCTTACAAAGATACTTGTGATTGTGTTTTTAACCTACCTAGATAAACCAATATAATCTCCCTAGTTCAAGATCTTTAACTTAATCATATCTGCAAAGTCTTTACCATATTAGGTTTGAAAGACTTTAATTAACATTTTTTTTGTAGCATCAAACAAACAAAACCAGAAATGCTTGTAAAATCCTAACTCTTTTTTTCAATTCCAAATACATCTTGGTTTCCTGGTGATTGATCTACAGCAAATTCATCATTAATGACAACTCCTACAAGATGGCCTACACATCTATTTATTTAAAATCAGCATGCAGGAAAATAGTCATTCTACAGGACAGTCTGGTTAATAGAAGCACATTTGCAGATGAGCTGTCTGTGATAATATGAGATTTTCAAAGCAATGATAAAGAATAAGTGACAACTGAAATCAATTCTCTTCTCAGGTGTCAAAGAGAAGAGACACATATTGCAAGATCTGTGAATAAATATCCAGAGAGTTTTGTAAAGACAGTTTTGTATCAATCTTGTCCAGAATTATGTTTTCCCCCAATACAGAAAAACCTCAACTAAACAGAGGAGGGCAGTCTGACCAATTTAATTACTGGTAACTGATAATTTCCTTGAAAAGTTATTTTACTTCCTTCTTTATTGAGAGTCCTCACATTTCACTGTTTTACGAAGTAGAGGAGAGATTTGTCATTAATGGCTGGCCAAAGTCGTGGGTACACTTCTCTCTACATGTGCAAGTTCTTTATATTGTATTAGAATACACATGTACGTGTATCTGCACATGCACACACTCACACTCACACAAGCATACATTTCCCATCCTCATTTACTGCTGGGGTGCAGACATTGACTGAGGTCAGATGCCTGTGTGCAAGCCTCAGATTTGGAAGGGGAACATGAAAGAACAGGGAGGACTCAGGACATCCTTTTTGCTGCTGCAAGAGCTAGCCATGGGCAACAGAGGTAGAACTGTTCTGTTTGGGCTGCAGAAGCTCACTCATCAGACCTGTTTAGGTCCTGGTTCTAAGTGAGGTTTCTGGACGGTCAGCTTAAATAAATCTATTCCTCCACTTCTCCTAAAGATTCTTGAGCTTTCTAATATCCCTTAAACATTTCTTCTTGCTTAAATTGGCTGTGGTCCACTACCAGAGACCTGGACCAGTACAATGAACATAAAATGTGCCTTTGATGACTGCAGACTAAATTTGTTTGAGTCATCATTCTAAGTATGAATTTTCATATAGAAATTAAATTAACATTTATTGAACAATTACCATACACTAGCCCTGTGAGAATTACTTCACATGCATTATCTCATTTAATCCTTAAAACAAATGACTAAATAATGACTATTATTGTCACTTAACTAAATGAGGAATCTGAGGCTTTGACTATCTAGGTAACTTGCCCATGGCCATACATTGATCATATGGTAAAGCCAGGATTTAAACCCTTGCACGTTGGCTCCAGAGCCTCCCCTCTTAAGAACCATGCCAACCTGCAGGAAGGAGAGAAATCTTGGTAGCACCTAGATTATACAGTTCATAAAACCAGATCTATTCCTGGCAACAGCTTACTTCTTTGTGATTTATCTGCTTCTCTTAAAGTACAAGAAAATTTAACTTATCAAACATGTATATGTTATTGGATTCTGGGTAACTGAAGTTTTTATTATAGTGCAACATCATTACTATTTTCATGGGAGATGTAAAAGCCCCAAGCAAGTAAGTTAGCAAAGAAATACACACACACACACACACACACACACACACACGAAAGCTTTTTGATAGTAACCAAAGGAAAATATAATATTTAGATATTTGGCAAATGCATGACTAACTCCATGGTCGTGTGACCTTAAATATGTCATTTATGCTGAGTGAATCTCAGTTTCTTCGTAAAATGGAAATCTCATCACCTATCTTACCTACTTAATAGGTGAAAGGGATAGGGCATGCAACAGTGTCTTACAAAAATGTATACTAGTAACAGGTTGTATTTATTATCAATTGTACTGTAAGTAACAAAGTGTTTTTGCAATTCTTTATCCATTTAGTCCCCACTAAAACCCTGAGATAGATAAGAGATATCATCTTTCTTTTACATATGAGGGAACTGAAGTTTGAAGTTTTATGATTTATCCAAAGTCCCACAACCTGTAAATACCGGAAAGAAGCTAGACATCTGATTCCCAACCTTACCACAATACTTCACTTAATCCTTCTCATGGAGGAAAAAAAAAAAAACTCTTATCAATAGCATCTATTCTTATTATTTTAAAAAAGGCTTTTTTCTGGCATTATGGCATAGTTGATATTTTGCATGTTTATTCCAATATGGTGCTGGATGAAAATGGAACCATTTACCTTTTTGACTTCATACTTAATGGCAAGTTTGACACGACTCAAAGAAGCTTTATGCCTGTGCACCTCCAGAGGCTCTGCTGATTCCAGATCTCCATTCAGAATGGCTTCAACCTCTTCGGAATCTCGGCAAAGATCCAGCACACCCACTACAAAGTCTTTGCACTGCATGGAGAGCTTCCGATAGTCATTCTAAGAATAAGATATTTACAGTTTAATATAAAGAACGTGCTTTAATTCAGTGAAAAGTGTTTGGGGGTTTTTGTGACTTTGAAAAAGGTGTCCTTTCCTCTGGCAGGGGGAGAGGGAGCCACAGCCCCTAACTCAGCAAGTTAGATGCAGGCTGGATTTGCCCCCATTTGCCTTGACCAGGTACCCTTCTACAACCTGTCCAACCATAGGAGACAGCTCTGAAAATGGTATGCACATAAAGTCACTGGTTTGTATTAAGAGATGTTGGCTAAATGCTAAGGGTGAGACCAAAGGATCAAAAAGAGCTTTAATTCTTTAGTGCAGACCCCCCAAAAAGTTCTTTTAAAGCCAATTTTACATAGAAAACTGACTATATGTGAAAACAGCTTGTCATTTTACTACTCCTGCCATGTCGGAGACATTGCTTCTCAAAGAGAACCAACAGCATCGATAGCCTCTGGGAGTATGTTAGAAATTCTAACCTACTAAATTTGGACCCCACCCGACCTCCTGAGTTAGAAACTCTGAGATAGGCCCCAGCAATCTGTTTTCACAAGCCCTCCAGTGTTTCTGATACCTGCTAACATTTGAGCTTGCTGGTTTACAGTGAATGTAAAGAAGTAGACAGGTACCAGCATAGAGAAGATTAATTTTTCTTGTTTGAAGGGCATATTATCATGTCCTGCAGAACTGGAAGGAGAGAAGTGTCTGATTGCATGTAATTGAATTCTCAAGAGTTGCAGAATATCAATACCTGAGAGAAAAATTTCCAGGCCACTGGAACTAACACCTTGCTAAAAATAACCTGTGAATCTTTAATGTCATGTGCATATTTATATAGTGCCATGGACTGGTATAAGGAAGTCAATTGGCAGCATTCCCTGTTACCTTCAGAGTGGAGCTCTATTTCTAGGCTATTGGTTCCAGTCAAGGTGTCAATGGCCATCTCTTGGGAAAGTATTTCACTTTCAGAAACCCAGTTCCACTTCTATGACTTTCACTAAAATTCTAGCCCATTAAGAAAGTTAAGCAGGTGATAATCTAATTTGTACACTTGAGGAAAATAAAATTATTCATTTCAACATGTCCTGAGACACTGTATGTGTCTAAATAAATAGTAGGTAGCACAGCACAGTTTCCTGATTCCAAAAATCATAAATTTAAAAAAAAGACATGGAGAGTTTCACATAATTAATTTGATTTGATGGGCAAAACACATCACCAGTGAAAACAGGCAAGACGAGGGAAGACTGTTTAAAGGTTACATAGACTAGAATAGTTTCCATTTCAGAAATTCAGATAAAGAATGGTTACAGTTAATCCTTTTCCCCTCATGAGGGAACAGATAAAAATGAATAAAAACTTCAATCTTTGGTTTCCATTCAGGTTGGCACCATGAAACCGAGAATATTAATAAAATATTCAGTCTCTGGTTTCTATGCAGAGTGTCAGGTAACTATCCATCTGCCTCCCATTCCTGAAACCCTAATAAAATATTTTATTATAAATTCAGAAGAAGTATTAAATCCATGTCAGTTTCCAAATAAGGCTTCACACACACACCCTTTTTAACTTTTTATTTTGAAATACTTTCAAATTTATAGAACAGTTATAAAAATATTACAACCTCCCTACAGAGAGCTTCAATATATCCTTACCCCCTTACCAAAACCCATCAATTATATTTTGTCACATTAGCCATGCCATTCTCTCTCTCTAGATATATATATATATCCATCTATCCATCTATGAAAGCTCCCCTTTAAATACAAATATTTGAGATGAAATTTTCTCATGTTATCCTCAGCTCAGACTATTCTAGAAGATTTGGTACAACACAGAATGGTCAATTCTCCATTATTCACGAAAGAGGCTACTATCCATACTTTGAATTAAAAAAACAAGCTTAGTAACTGCTTCTGCAGTATCACCCAGGTTAAGAGACTCATTATTTTTATTTTTTTTTTAGCAGGTACTGGGGATTGAACTTGGGACCTCATACATGGGAAGCTGGCACTCATTCACTGAGCTACACCCACTCCGCTCATCATTTCTAAATTATAATCTGTAAATTGTCCAGGCTTAAAGAAAGCTGTGGTGTTGTTGTTTTTCACATCCACTGAAAGATCAGTCAAGCAACAAGGAATTGATAATCATACAAGTAGCAAGGGCAACACTTTTTATTCACAACAATTTAAACACTTCCTGCCAGAAGACACGTCTTGCTCAAGTGCAGAAAATAATAACAGCTGGAGATATGGTGATTTCTTTTATTGTAGTCCTGCAATACCATTTTTTTAAACATATGTAGGGAAAGATGGAGAGCTCCAGTTAGCAGCGTGGAGGCAAGAGCAACTATCTGAGGTCTGCTTTGTACCACAAGGTGACTGTTAGTTCCAACGAGTTCCCGTCTCAAGTTACTTCACAGTTGGGACCATTTTTCTGGTCTACATGTTCTAATAGTTTTCTGTTCATTTAGTTTTGGTCAACGACCTTCACTGCACCACTCATCCATCAGCATGACTTTCCACAAAGTTAGGGGGTGGAACTGCTGCCCACTTCACAGAGCAGGAACTCAAAACCCTGAGGACCTCACCACATCAAAGCGAGAACAGTGAAGCTTATGCTGTCCACAAGCTTCAGCCCATGTATTTTGATGTGAATTGCTTAATCGCCATTCGGATCCCTTTTTATTCGTGAGAGGAAAATTGAAATTCAGCTCTAAGCACGTTTAGTTCTGTCAGATACTTTTTTCCAATAACAAAAGAGGCAGTAGAGTGTAGTGGCTAAAAGCCTGAAGCCGGACTTCTTGGGCTCAAATGCTGCTTCTACCACCTACTCACTGTGTGATCTTCTGGAAGTTAACCTACTCTTACTTAATAATGTTATTGTGAAGATTAAATTAGTTAACGCATACAAAATGCTTAGAGTGTTCTTCATGCACACTAAATATTATACAGTTGCTTCAATCTTATGAGTTACAGCATGTTAGATAGAATACCTAGGACTGGGACCCACGACACCCAAATCTAAGCTTAGCAGATGGGACCCTGTTCTCTCATTTGTAAAATGAGTAGTCCACATAACCAGATGATTCCTCGAGTACCTTCCTGATATAAAATGCTATATTTGCTTTTGGATTATATTCATTTCCTCTTCCTTTTTCTTTACATCTCTATTGTAATGTATGTTGGGATTTTTGTCCTACTTTAAAGATAGGAAAACTGAGACAGAGGGAAGGCAAATGACTTACTCAAAGATGAACGGTGCATCATTGGCTTAGTCAAAAATAGGAATTCAATCTTCATTCTCACAAAATAATAAATGACTGGCTTCTTTGCCACTGAAGTTTGTAGGATTAGACCCAGAGTCCATCCTGTCCAATATTCAGTTTCTCAGAATAGCTTCAGTCAGCAGTTGCACATCCAAAATATTTCTCTAATAACCTGTCACCAAGCTGTCCTCCATTAATTCATCTAAATCTAACCTAGAAGTTTCAACCTCGTGGTGTAATGACTTCCATATGTTTTTAGCATCAAGCCTACTATATTCTTCAAGGATCTTTCAAAAATGCAAGTGGCTGAGAACCTTCCCTGAAGCACCTGATTGATGGCAATTTGAGGGGTGAGATAGCAGATATTACCAGCCATTGATAAGAAAAAAATGGGTTTAGGTTCTGAAAAGGAAGAAAAATGAACCCTTTTTCACTAGGGACTATACCATCGTTTTTTTTTTTTTTTTTCCATTTCAAGTCTAGTTCAAAGTCTCTGTGGGAAGAATATAGCGAACACCATGGAACAGGGCAAATTAGGTTAGCTGCTTGCCTCAGAAATAAGCTTCACTTCCACTGTCTTTTCAGATCTTGGAGTCCCTGGGTCAGTGCTGTGAAATCACTATTTTCTCTGTCTGTCTAAAGTCTTGACAGATTATGACATGAACATGGGTTTAGAGGGCAAAGAAGTGAAAGGGAAGGCAGATAAGAAAGGAATAACAAGGACAGGCAAGATTGGGAAAGAAAAGGACATTTAGTTAGAGGAGAGAGAACAGCAGTCCTTAGAGACTATAACTTCTAAAGAACTGTCCTAATTTTAGCTCAGAGAGTGTTATACTATACAAGTGTGTTCCATATAATCCAGAAAAAGGAACCATGAGATTCAGATGATTTTTGCATATCCTTAGATATCTGAACCCACTTGGATGTTCCCTTGAACTCAGTTGTCTTATATTCTCTTTTCTGCCTTTTGCGATGCTTTCTCACTTTTGCAACGTTATTAGAGGTGACTCTTTGAGTCTTTGAATCTTTGAAGGAGATTATCAACAAGCATTCGTCAATAAGGATTTAGTCATCTTCAGGGGAAAACTATGAATAACAACAAATTCCTCTACTATCGCCTCACTGAGATGGGTGGAATTGCAAACATCACCTTTTAGGAAATGATTAAAACATAATCTTGGAAAAGATTCCCTTTTGTAGACTTTCAATACATACTAAACAAAATGCATTTTAAAAGGTTGGGGTGATGTCTGAATATTTGAAATAGAGCAAATAAACACATTAAGAATTTTGTTTTGGGGGAGCCAATGTGGTTCAGCGGTTGAGGGACGGCTTCCCACATACGAGGTCCCAGGTTCAATCCCTGGCTCCGGTTCCTCAAAAAAAAAATTATTTTTGTTATTTTATTACTGTCTCAAAATGATATTTAGAACTACTTTACCTGAATTTTTTTCTACCATCTCTAAGCAGAATTTATAAGTTTTCTATTTGCTCTCCTCAGAGAGTTTTGTCCCTCCCCCGCTCCCAAATAATTCGTTCTGGATCCAAGGAAATAAATATTTTCAAATGCCACTTAATGAGGCTCTTCAAAGGGTATAGATACAAGGTAATTTTTCTTTCTTCTTGGCATTTTTAAATATTTTCCAAAATTTCCACAATAAATACGTGTCAGTTTTATATCAGAAAAAATATTGAATGGAATAACAAAATTATGCTAGGGCCAGGTCTCCACCGGGACAAGGTGAGGGTTGATGCACATCCAGAGACATCTGGTGTGTATAGAAGGGAGAAAAATAGCACTTTACCACCATTTTCTGGCAAGCCCAGGGAAAGCAGATTTTTCTGATTCTAAATTATATTGCTAGCTGCATTTGTGTAAATCTCACTTATTTAGGAAGAAACATATTAAAATGTGAAAGACAGAATAATCACCTTTTCTGTGATGTGACACTATAACACTAAACAAAAAAGATTAACTCAACATCCAGATAATAACTGGTGTCTACAATCATCTTCTTAGCTAATCAACGGGAGACAAGAACCGTGCCGAAAATAGTCGTGGGACTACCAAATTCCCTTTTGTCCCAGATTTAATAGCTGGAACCATCTGAAATACATAGGACGATGTAGCAGTTGAGTAAAAAATAAAATGATATATCATTAGTGTATAATAAGTAATAAGTAATACTGCTTGGCTGGAAATGACGTCCAGAAAAAAAGTTTGCTCATGAAAAAAAAATTAATTCATTAAAGCAAACCACCTTGCCATTCTTGTATTTCTGGGTTGACTTGACATATATATTTGTGGATTTCAGGGAGAGGCATTTTTGTTATATTAATGAAACGACTTTAATAGTATTTTATATTGGTCTTTTGATCTTTGATTCTAATGGGATATACCAATGCTTGGGTCAATGGGCAGTGTCTTCAAAACTAATACTATTTCTGCAGTGGGTGCCATCATACAAATAATTACCAAAAAAAGGAGGAAGAATTTGGAAGGGAGGAGGCCACACCAAATTCCCTCATTTAATAAAAAGAGGAGAAGTCTTGTGTTTTGTTTAACACTTTTCTAGAACACAACGTGGCACCATAATTACAGTTCTCTGATCCAGAATATGCGCATCCCCAAAGCAGATTTCTCACAGCATCAGGGGTGGGGATGGGGCAATCATCAGAGCTCTGGACTACGCTCCCAATCTCTTGTGATCTTAAATACACAGGACAAAACAGGTTATGGAGCAAACTACCTAAGAATGGAGGCTCCAGCGGAGCGCGGAAGTGAATGGGCTTGCAGGGCAGCCGCGGTGGAGTGCAGAACTTACCTTGAATTCCTTCTCTATGTTGGCCAGCTTGGCCAGCTCGTTGCTGAGCTCCAGGGCCGTGAGCACCGGGTCCTCGCTGGACAAGGAAAGGTACGCCGGGCTGGCCAGCCCCTTGTAGGCATTGATCCTCGAACGCGAGTGGCTAAAGGAATCATGCTTCTGCTTCTCGGTGCAGTCCCCGCACTTGCAGAAGTAGTCGTGCGGTCGCTCGATCCTGGCTCCCTTCATCAGTAGCATGTGCACCACTTCGTACTTCTGGCAGTGCGCGGCCAGGATGATGGGGGTAATGTCGGGCGAGAACCGCGTGCCGTCCTCGTCGTAGGCGTAGAAGTCGTCGTCCTGCAGCTCCTGCTCGCAGGGGCTCAGGGTGAGGCGCTTGCTGGCCACGAAGCCGGGGTGATTGAGGATGGCTTCCACGATGCGCACATAGCCCTTGCTAATGGCGAGCAGCAGGGCGTCGCCGATGCGCGCCAGGTTCTCCTTCTTGAGCAGCAGCTCGGTCACCTCCAGGTGCTCGTTGCCCACGGCCAGCTGCAGCGCGTTCTGACCCATGTAGTCCACGCAGTTGACGTTCAGCGTCTTGGACTCCTCCAGCATCTTGCGCACCACGGGGATGTTGCCGTACTCGGCAGCGTCGAGGAAGCGCTCCTCCTCGGCGGTGAGACTGGTGCCCCGGTCGTTGAACATGAAGGCCGGGCCCCGGACGGCCTGGCGCCGGCCCTTCTCCCTCATCACGGTCATTCGCCTCAAGGTCGGGCTACCCTCCATGGACCTAATCAGCAGCAACGAAAAATCAACTGTAGAATGTTAGGGCAAGTCACTTCCTCGGCACAGCCCCGCTTACGTATCAGGGCCCTTCTTGTTGTAGGCAGCACCCACCGTGGACCTGAGGCCCCGCGAGCGAGCGCCCGGTTCAGTTGTGAACTACTCGCCTGTATTTTAAACCTGCTCCTAACACCGACTGTTTGAACCCAGACAAGAGCCTGTAGACTTTCAGGACAAGACATACTGTTCTCTAGAAAAGGGCATGCAGAAGTAATAATAATAAAAACAAATTCCACACACCCACGCCTCCCTTGTGACCCTGGTAGCAAAGGAACTGGTACTTTGCGGCAATAATCTTACGGCTGCTCTTAAGTCTTGAAAATAGAGGCTAGCAAGAAGTTAGCAAGAAAGTGCTAACGGTGAAGACTATTTTTGTTTTCAAGAATTAAGCCAGAACAGTCCTTTCAAGTCATTGCACGTTTTTAACTTTCAAAATCATTGACAGCAAAAGAAAAGAAAAAGCCCAGTATTTAGGCCAAGCATCATCTCGCAGTATTGTGGGTTTATTATCTTTTTCTCTTAAGGGTATTCTCCCCCCCACCTCCACTCCCCCCCAAAAAACCATACAGGGTTCATGTTTTCAATGACACCGACCTTTAGGAATTATAAAATTACAGCATCAATCTGATTTATTTTTATTAAAAATAACTGCCTTGTACAAACAATTGTTTAATTAACAATATTAGATAGCTGTCTCTTAGAAAGAAGAAGTGAATTTGATTTATGGTTTAAAAATCATTACTCTGTGAATAAGGCAACTGGGCAATAATTGTATATCCAGGACAATGGGAACTGAAATCCTAATATCAACCACAGTTAGGTTTAACTCTTTTATGACTTTGACTTTTGACTACATGACTTTTATAAAGTTAACTAAATGTCATGTCATTAATTGGTTTTTGAGGCATTTCAAGCTCACCTCTTAATTTCTGTGATCCTAGGTGAAAAATTTCATTTCCTGTGTTTCCTGTCCTGAGGTATAAATTGGAAATATATAAAGTTCTCCAGATTTTCCTCATGAGCTCATGAATAAAATAAAGAGCTTTTTAAAGTAGAAGTTCTAAGTCTCTCAAAAATGATGCTAATAATCTAATTATAACATTGTGATTATCTGTAATATTTCAATGGCTATTATGATAACTACAAATTTGAGTCTTTATCTTTACCCAGTTCTAACATTTTTGCTGATTGAAATTATGAAGCTAACTTCCTTTTAAAATTCTGTGAGTTTTTTCTTTTTTGTATGAGTTGCACCAAAAGGCAAGAAATTAAGCTCTTTTCACCTTACTGAATGCAGAAGCTTTTCATTGTAGTTATTGGGGTTCTGGGAAATGAAGCCAAAGAGCCATAGGGAGAGAGGGACTTTTACTTTTCACATATACCTTCTTGCATATTTTGAATAGTTCTTAACCACCATGTAAATATTTTTCTTGGAAATAAAAATTCATGTTTTGAATTTTTCTTTATTTTAATCCCTTAGTTGACACGTTTTAAAAATACAGGTACTTAAGGCAACTGTAACATTATAAAATTTCTGAAGCTAAATAAATGCCATATGTGTGGCTGTTATTAATAGCTCTGTGGCGTAGTGGGTGGATATGGTGTGGGGTGTATGTGTGTTGGTATGATGATGATTTTTAGGTGGACAAGAACTGAGAAATAGCATTCACTGAACTGTGTTTCAAGAACTTTGTTTCAAGATCAAACCCTGTAACAAAGATTTTAAACCAATCTTGTTAATATTATTGTAATAAATGAGTATGTTTTATTACTATTAATAGTATTGACTTCATTGGGTTATTTAAGAATTTTACTATTAAGCTGCAAACCAGCCCTCATCTAATGGCTAGAATTTGAATAAAAGATGAATGTTGTGCTTACCATTCATAATATATTGCGATAATATGTGACTACAGAATATATCGATAGGACAGAATATATTCACAGAATAGATATACAGAGTCTATATGTCCACAGAAATCCAGATGGGTTATCTGATGGAACTCAGATGAGTTATCTTTGGGGAAATGATTTCATTATTAAAGTGTAAAATCTAATGGGAAGCACTTTTTATGTAATGCTTACTACCTATAAAGAAAACCACGTATAAAAACTCCACCCTTTCAAGTGACTGATTTAAGAATATAAGGAAATGATTCTGTTGTGCATTTTTCTTTATATTTCTTAGTATTTTTCCATTTTTTCTTAGTATTTCTTCTTTCATTTCTTTTTTTCATATTGGATATTTGAGCTGAAATGTGTGATTTTAGTACTAAACACAAATCACATGTCACTTTGATTTGTCTTTAAAAAATTCTAACACTGAGTTAAGTGTGAAGTTAAATTTCTCAATTAGACCAAACTATATTGCTATTTCAAAATAAAAGAGCTGACAAATGCTACTTATCTTCATGATGAATACAGAGTAAGAAGTGCCTTTAAAAATATATATATACAATTTTCCCAATAGTATTAAGATGAGCTTAGTTAATCTGAACTGATGGAATGGCATGAACTTCCATTCAACTCATCCACAACACATCATCATGTCCCCAGTCTCAGCTGGTCTTGACAGAACATAATACTAGTTGGCTTGAGGACTAAGGGTGGTGTGATATGTGAGGGAGGAATGAGAGTGAGTGGGAAAGGATGCCTAACTTCAGTGATGCTAATGCTGAAATCATTTTGCAATTTACTGCCTTCAGACCTCCTCCAATGGGTCGGCACATTCAGTGCTGCAAGGATACATTCTGTGGGGACTTCTTCCTGGTAAGTGCACCAGGGTACCAGTAACATAAAAACAGATACTGTACAGGGACCATATTTAAATGTCTTCATGGCTGATATGGGTGGCTGATAATATCTGACCAAAGTAATCTCAGGCAAAAATTAATGTTTTCATGCTTTATGAGACAAATTTTGGGGTCTTGCTACTTGTCCAAACTCTTTTTTTTATTACATATCCCCGCCCCCCCCCTTCTGCTTGTTCTTGCTGTGTTCATTCTTGCGTTCTTCCGTGTCTGCTTTGAGCAGTAAAGGCTA
>PVKH010010938.1:0-17997 GCA_004027955.1 Chaetophractus vellerosus | reverse complement strand
TTTTTTTTTTAAACAAGCACACAATATTATGGGAGAATCTGGAGAAATGTTAACATTTACATGATGCTATGTTAGAGAAGTAAATCAGTGGTGAGGAGAATAATTTAGAGAGGAAAGAGAAGCAGCTCTGCAGTGACATGGGGAGATATTCCTCAATTGGCCTGGTTACCAGTGTAAATTGTCAGAGCACAGCAAGGAGATGAGTAATGAAGTTTGAGTCCAATAACCAGTCATTGAACTTTGGAAGCATCCACATTTTGACTCTCTAGAACTTAATGTTTTCTTCCACAGTACAGTTTCTGTGTAAAACCTTCATGTATTGTTCATCAAACAATAGATAACAGGGTTCAAGGTAAAGGTGTGACAATGGAGTAAAAATGGAGGCCAGGGGACCCTGGTTGGGGAGTAATAGGAGGCATGTCTAATTCTTCTATCCTGAGTGAGAGACAGTCAGAGAAAAACAGAGAGAACAAAAAGAGAGAGGACAACTGCAAAAGTTTCCTTTTCTTAAATTTTACATATCTTTGATAAGTATCAGTTCACTGATAAAATATTTACTGAAACATTTTAATTCTTTCTGATGTTTCAAAATTAATTCATTTGCCTATGTTTTAAAAAAAGACATGATTTTTAAAAAACATTGCCTTTTAAACTTTCAAACTCTGCATAGTTTGCAATAGGCCCCCTAATTTTTGTCAACACTTATTTTACTCCTACCCTCTTTTCTGGCCTCCATAACTGATGGTCATTACTTTCATTCCCTATTATTGAAGAGTATCTCTCAACCAACTGAAAAATAATTCTTTTAATTCCAAAGACAAATATCTTCTTTTGAGTGAATAAATTGACTCAAAACTATTTGACTTCTAGGCTTACATTCCACACTGAATTTTTTAATATATAATTCTATAATATAACAGGAGATCCAAAATGTTTTATTTTTTTAGTAATATATACTTAGTTATTTTTATTTTACATATATATTTTTACCTGTACATTTTTGTTTGACTTGGGACCTGGGATTTATCTGTAACCCATCAATTCTGGTCATCCCATGCAATGAATATAGAATAAATTGGATTCTACCAATTCCACATATACAATGACTGACATCTTGGCTTCAATCCCAATATGCAACAATATAATAGGTTTTTAGATGACTCCTCTCCTCCACTGTTACTTCCTTCCAGTCAATACACTTTCCTTAGCCATACTTATTTCTCAGTAGCAGACTTACTTACAGCCTTATCCATTAAATTCTTATTGTGCCACTGTTACATAAGGAGACATTTCACACCCATATACTGGTACAGAAGCACTGAATGATTTGAGTCTTGCCCTCTAATTCAGAGCCATAGTGAAACATTTACCTTCCCTTACATGCATAACATAGGCTAATGATTCCTTATCTTTATTTATATTGTTATATCTTTCCTTTCCCTTCCCTCAAATGAACTTATTATTGCCTTCTTATGTTTATATTCCCCATAGGCATTTGACCATTTTACATCATTTTACATAATTACATCATAGAATCCAGAAAACTTGATAATATTTGTTTTCATATGTGATTTTTATTTTCTTCTGTAGGTGATTTCTTTATAAGCAAGGACTGTGATTTATTCTTTCTCTATATGCAGTGATTTGCATTGCCTAGTGCATAGTATGCACTACAATAATGAATTAATGAATGAATCAGATAAAAAACATGCCAATTAGGAAGTTTGCCTTCAGACATTATGCATTTTGCTCATAGGGTTCTGTCAGAATGAGTTCACTACAAGACTTCCAGCTGCAGGAATTCTAAAATTCCTGCACATTCTCAGGCACAATCTCTCTAATCATTCATTAATACTATAGTATGTAATAAGGTGATAATCATGTTATTTTTCTTTAAAGAGTTGCATGCATGGATTTTTTTATGTTGCTCTGAGACTTTTCTTCACCCTTTTCCCCCATAGATCTAGAGAAAGGAGGTTAGAGCAGAACGGGAGAGCTAAATCATCATGTTCTTTAATTAATTTGCAAAATGTCATTCATTCTTAGATATATGTATGCAAATGTATATGTATGTATATGTGTTTATATAACTAAAAATGAGAGTCAACTTTGACTGAGACCCTGCTCTTGCTACTTCCATGCCAATCTGATAGGAATCAGCAGTCAATTAAGGTTAGTCAGGATCATTGTATTCATGCCTCTCAAGTTTTCTTGAGAATAAAGAAATCTGTAAGAACCCTGAGAAATGACAAGATTTTAGAACGCTCACATCTTTGGAAACCTATTGTTGGATAGAAGTCACTGCAGGTCCTATTCCACATGGTAGTCTGCATGTGGTCTACCAGATATGTCTTCCATGAAAGGACAGTAGAATAATGGGAAGGGGCTGTACAGGGGCACTTGGGCATAAACAACATCATGGAGTGTAGAAGTCCCATACAGTTACTAAAAATATCACAGAAGAACAACAAACACAAAAATTCCCCTGGGTGATGAAGAGGTATGGAGATGAGAAAGAGACTTTACATTCAGAAGGAAATTGATTTTAAGGAGGTCATGGAACAGGAGGTCCATTGGGACTAGACCTAGCAAGATACAGAGGATTTCATGACTACTGGCTCCAGGGTTCAAAACCAGGATTGGTGATTGTGCACATTGAGCAAGGTTTATCAAGGGTATTAGTGGCTCATGTGTCTCTTCCCTCCCCTATCCACATCCCCACTGTGAGAGGAAACTATCAGCCATCCTAAAATATATGCCACATCATTTCTTGGAAGAGGTGGATGGCCAATTTGAATGGGTTTGATATATAATTCAATGATGGATAAAAACTGTTAAGAATTAGATCCAGAAAGTCTAGAATACAGGTAGACTCATCAGAGGAAATTGAATTTCAAGATATTTGCTGAGGTTGTTTGTAGAAAGCTATAGGTTTATGACCTTTTGTTTTCCTTGCTTGTGAAAACTTGTACTATCCAAGTTATGAAAAATTCCTACTTACATAATATTTTTACTATTTTTGATTTATGTTATTTTATTTTGTGTTGAAGATTAGATTACATAAATGTTACATCAAAGATATTGGTTATTTCTGTATACACCTCCCCCTACCCATCCCACCTTTCCCATATTAACAACATCTTTCATTAGTGTGGTACACTTGTTACAATTGATACACACATATTGAAACATTATTACTAACCACAGATAGTAGTTTAAATTATAGTTTACACTTTGTCCCAGACAATTTTATACGTATTGACAGAATAAATAATGGCCTGTATCTGTCATTGCAATGTCATGCTGGTCAATTCCAATGTCCCAAAAATGTCCCCATGTTAAGTACTATTCTTCCTTCTCCGTCCCAACAGAAACTCTGGTAGCCACTTCCTTTATATCAATGATACAAGTTCTTCCATTGCTAGAATAATAATAAGACTATAATACAATAATGATAAGTCTATATTAGTCCATTGTTCATGTCCCAATATTGAGGATTTTGGGATGGTGATGCCCACTCAAAAATATAAAATAAAATTTAAAAATTAAAAATTTTATTCATTGTGTCTTTCATCACTGTAGGGTCTGTTGACTTTTATGTAGTGTCAATTTCTTCCACCTATACCCCAGTGTATTTTATTTTTGTGATTTCTCTTCAAAGAAGCTTTAGGTTACAGAAAAGTCATGTACATAATATAGGGGATTACTATATACTCAATGCCTTCCTCTTCTACCACTCTTTCCTATTAATAATATTTTCATGTGGATGGTACATTTGTTACAATTGATTTACAAATATTGAAGCATTGCTACTAAACATGGGCACTGGTTTATATTATGGTTACATTTTGCACTATACAAATTTTAGGTTTTGAAAAAATTTAAATGGCCTGTATCTGTTACTGGAAGATCTTGCAGTACAATTCTAATGCCCTAAGATGCCCTATGTTCCATCTATTCTATTCTTACCTCTCCCTCCCCTTGGAACCTATGGTAAAATCTAAGTGTCAGTTTTTAAAGAATAAGGTTCATAGTTACATGCAATAATATTGAGGGCTTGACATATTGGTCTGTTTTCTTTTATTATGTACAGACTGCATTCTCAAGAGGTTCTTTCCCCTTTAATAGAAAAACATAGGAGGACTCCCCAAGATAGGGGTTTAATATTTTCTCATTTATTGTGTGGACCACCACCAGATGAGATAACACATTTTGACAAGATGAACACTTTCATATACCGTAGAGGATGCCCCAGGTGCACTTTATCCCACCACTGAAGCCCTACACTAGTAACCCTCCCCTGCCACATTTGCCAAGAGAATGTTCACCACCTGTAGTTTTACCCACAGAACTACAAATCCCCAGAGTTTACCTGATCCTTCCTCCAACTCTGCCCCGAGTGCCATGGATAGTCCATCCAAGCCCCCCCACACACACACTACTCCTTATATATTCTGGCACCATAGAAACCAGTCACATCACTTTACACTATCACCTCCATCCACTGCCCAATCACACCCTTCCACCTTATCATATGTCCATATTGACCATTGGCTCAACATCCTCTACTTTCTTTCTGTTTCCTGTTAACTTATCTTCCAGATTCTAGCTCTGTGAGTCTGCTCAATTTCTGTAAGTCATATCAGTGAGTTTATGCAATATTTTTCCTTCAGTGGCTGGCTTACTTCACTCAATATAAGGTCTTCAAGATTCAACCATGCTATCCCATGTATTAATACTGCATTTCTTCTAACAGCTGAAAAATAATCTATTGTATGTATGTACCACAGTTTAATTATCCATTTATCTGTTGATGGACTCTTGGGTTGCTTCCAACTTTGGCAATAGTGAGTAATGCCATTGTGAATGTTGATGTGTATAGCAGTTTGATATTTTTTTATGAATTCCAAAAGTAGATATTGGATTATGCTTGTAAACTGTTCTGCTTCACTGAATGTATTAGATTATATTGGATTCAGTGGTTTCACATTTATATGATTAAATAATGATTAAGGTTTGATTGGGCCACTTCACTAAGTTGTTGAGTCCCCATCCCGTTGGTGGATGGGGACTCACAGTGAAAATGCATTGCAGAGAAGAGAGGTTGGAATTTTGAGTGGGAACCTAGGAAGTAAACACACAAGAGAGAGCAGAGCAGCTGAGCCCAGAAAGAATCTAGCCTTGTGGAGAGAAACAAAGCCTATAGAGCCTGATAGTCTACAGCAGACCTTGTGGATCGGAGTGCTGCTGAGCCTGGAGAGAAGCAAGCCCTGGGAGAGAGACAAGACTTATCCCAAGCCTACAGCTGATATTGGAAGAAGCTGGGACCATGGAGGCTTAAGAGGAATACTGAATGTTGGCAGCCATTTGGCTGCAACACATGGCAACAGACTTTGGTGAGGGAAGTAACTTACAATTTATAGCCTGGTAACAGTAAGCATCTATCCCAAATAAATACCCTTTATAAAAGCCAACAAATTTCTGGTATTTTGCATCAACACTCCTTTTGGCTGACTAATACAGTGTTTATATATCTGTTCATGTCCCTGCTTTCAATTTTTATGGGTAGAAACCCAGTAGTGGGATTGGTGTATAATATGGCAGTTCTATAGTTAGCTTCCCAAAGAACCACAAAACTGTCCTCCACAATGATTATACCATTCTACATTCCCACCAGTAGTGGATAAGTGTTCCTTTTCCTCCACATTCTCTCTAACACTTGTGGTCCACTGTTTTGTTTTTTCTTAGTAACCACAAGTCTAATATGTGAATGCTGATATGCCATTGTAGTTTTTATTGTAATTCCCAAACAGCTACTGATGATGATCATCTTTTCATGTCCTTTTTAGCCAAGTATATATTTTTTGGTGAAGTGTCTGTAAAATACTTTTGACCATTTTTAAATAGGTTGTTTGTCTTTATATTTTTGAGATGTAGGGTTTCTTTTTATATGCTGGATATTAGGACTTTATCAGATAGATGATTGTCAAATATTTTCTCCCATTGAGTAGGCTGCCTTTTCACTTTATCAACAAACTCCTTTGAAACACAAAAGTTTTTAATTTGGGTAGGTACCATTTATGTATTTTTTTTCATTGCACATGCTTTGGGTGTATAGCTTATGAAACCATTTGCTACTACCTGATCTAGTACATGCTTCCCTACATTACTTATAGGAGCTTTATGGTCTTGGCTCCTCTAAGTAGATCCTTGATCCATATTGAGTTAATTTTTGTGTAATTTGTGAGATGGTGAACCTCACTCATTATTTTGGATATAGATATCCAGATCTGCAAGCAACATTTGTTGAAGAGGCCATTCTGTCCCAGTTGAGTGGGCTTGGTGGCTCTTTCAAATATCAGTTGGCCATACATGTGATGATCTATATCAGAACCCTCAATTCTATTCCATTGGTCAGTATATCTATCCTTGTGCAAATACCATCCTGTTTTTTTAATTTATTTTTTAAAAGATATTTAGATTACATAAATGTTACCTACAAAAATTATAGAGATTCTCAAATGCCCCACTTCCCACACCTCCCACAACCTCCCACATAAACATCTTCCATTAGTGTGGCACATCACCTGCAATGGTTATACAAATCCTGGGGCTTTGGCACTAAGAAGGGTTCACATTGTAGACCACACTCTCTCCCACACAGTTCTGCATGTTATATGCTGATGTAAAAATGTCCTATATCTGTCATTTCAATGTCACTCAGGATAAAACCCAAGTCCTGAAAAAGCCCCTGTATACAATTGCTTTTCCCTCTCCCTGCCTGCAAAGCATCCAGTGGCCACTGGCTCAACATTAATGGTGTAATTTCTTCCATTACTTGAATCACAATATGTCTATAACAGAATAAAAGTAAGTCCACTCTAGTCCATAGCTCTCCCCTAATCCTGAGGAGTCTGGGATGGCGATGTCCACTCCACCTCCAAGTGAGAGGGGGCTTATATACCATGGATAAGATGGATGGGATTATCCTGATTGCAGCTGCAGACTCTCTCCATTGCCTGGGATAGCCGTTGTCCATCATCATCTCCCTGCCAGGTGTCCTGGGTGAGTCCATTGAGCTGTAGAGTAGGAGTTGCAGCTGCAATGAGATTCCACACCCAGCTGGCACATGGGCAGAACAAAGACTCTGGTTTCTGGAGGAACACCTACAAACTAGAGCACCACATATAGGTTTGAAGAGAAGAGACAGATAGACCATGTGCAGGGAAGACATATTTGGGTCAGACTCTGTCACTCTCAGCAGCAAGGATTCCTATTTAGGGTCCACTGATAAGGCACCAAACTCTGGGGCTATCTGCCCTTATATAGGATCTGGATGTCTCCAGAGCCCTCAGGAGCCCCTCTATTTGGGGTGATATACACATTGGAAGCCTATGAGGTCCTACTGAGATGTGCATAAGCATTACCTCTGGGATGACCTCCTGACTCACTTTGAAGTCTATTAGCCATATGAACTCACTTGTCTTTACCTTTCCTCCCTTTTATTTCAGGTCTTTTTCCAGTTGTATTGCCAGTTGGCACTAGGTAGTAATCCTTCATTGCCAGGGAGGCACATCCCCAGAAGTCATGTCCCATTCTGGGAGGAAGGTAATGCATTCATATGCTGAGTTTGGCTTAGAGAGAAGACACATTTGAGCAACAAGGAGGCTCTCAGGAGGCATCTCTTAGGCACCCCATAACAACAGGCTAAGTTACAATTTCAAGAGCAAAGACTCATAAGGGTAGTCATCATTAACAAGAGCCCATCAGTGGGATCATCCTCCTTAGGCAGACACTGCCCCTGCACTTGGGGGCTATTGTTGCTCCCTTAGAGAATGTCGCAGAGCTCTGCAGGCTGGAAATTCAGTATTCTCCCATTTGTTGAGTGATTCTCCACCTACTGTGACCCTGCCCTTTGATCATTTGGACAATATTAGATACCGTTAATGTATGTCCAGATGAACTTCCTCCCATGCACTCCCATCCCTGACACCCCCCCACCAACAATCCTCTTCCAACCCAGTTGTAACACTTCAGTGATCCAAAGCCTCTTTAAAAATGAAGCTAATATAATAGCCAAAAACAATTAATAGGAGAATGAAGTAATAATTATACGTTTAAATGTAAGAGATAAAATACATGAAACCTCAAAAAAATTAAAAATAAAATAAAATTGTTGGTACATTCAAAAAATGGGAAAAAATTTAAAAAATTTTTTTTGAAATTTTACTTTTTATCACTGCACTATCTGGTATCCAGTCTGTAATGTGGCACCTTCCCCTTCTCACTCCCCAGGGTCTCACTATTTTTCACTTTATTTTCAAAGAAGTTTTAGGTCACAGCAAAGTCACACACAGAATACAAGAGACTCTCATATACCCAACCTCCTCCCCCTTTTCTTGCCCCATATTAAAACCTTTTTGTATGTGGGTGGTAGTATTGTTATAACTGTTATACAGATAGTGAAACAAAGCTAATAAATATTGTCAATGGTTTATAGTATGGCTTACATATCAGACAATACAATTTTATACATTTTGATGATATTTACCATGTCCTGTGTCCATCACTGTAAGGTAATGAAAAACATTTCCACTGATCCCTAAATACCCTCTGTTTGTTCTAATCTGTTCCTCCCTCCCCATCCCCCAAGGGCCCACAACGGGCCCTGACTTGACTCATTGGATGACAAGATTCATAGTCACATGCAACAAGAGGTCTTGACACTGGTTTGTCCTCCCCTATTAGGAACCACCCTTGTTCATAAGAGACACCCACCTGTCTGTTTCTGGATGTATCAGTCCTCCCAAAGATGGGAGTCCATCTACTTCCAGTTCATTGTGTGGGTCTTCACCCACTGATACAACACATTATGACAGGATGAACACTCATACACTCCCTAGAAGCCTGCTCCCGATGCACCCTGTCTCAAATGCCCCCCAAACCAACACCCTAAAGAAGAGACACTTCCTTGTCATATTGCCATAAGAGCATTCCCACCTCTGCACTTTCACCCTCATACATACCCATGAATTAAGGAAATTGTGCGGTCTCAGAGAACCATTGCCTGAAAAATAGGTTTACAAGAAAGAGAAGAGAAAATATCATGCTGTTCTGACCACTGTAACTTTGTAGTATGATGTAAAGTCAGATAATGTGATTCCTCCAATTTTGTTTTTGTTTTCAATATGTTTTCAGTGATTTGGGGCCCCTTGCCCTCCCAAAGAAATTTCATAATTAGCATTTCCAATTTAGTAAAATATGCTGTTGTAATTTTTATTGGGAATGTGTTAAATCTGTAAATTAATTTGGGTAGAACAGGCATCTTAATGATGTTTGGTCTTCAAATACCTGAATGTGGAATAATCTTCCATTTATTTAGATGTTCTTTGGTTTCCTTAATATGTCATTTTCTGTGTAAAAGTGCGATATATCCTTACTTAAGTTTATTCCTAGGTATTTGATTTTTTTAGGTGCTACTGTAATTGGCTATTTTTCTTGATTTGCTCTTCAGATTGCACATTATAGATGTAAAAAAAATGTGACTGACTTTTGCATGTTGATCTTATACCCTGCCCCTTTACTGAACTCATTCATCAGGTTTAGAACTGTTGAAGATTTCTCAGGGCTTTTTATATTTAAGATCATGTCATCTGAAAATAGTAAAAGTTTTACTTCTTATCGAATTTGGATGACTTTTATATCTTTTTCTTGCCTAAGTATCTGAGCAAGTGCTTCTAAAACATTGTTAAATAAGAGTGGTGACATTGGGCAACATTGACTTGTTCCAGATCTTAGAGGGAAGACCTTTAATTTTTCACCATAGAATATAATGTTAGCTGTGGGTTTTTTATATATACCCTTTATCACATTGAGGATGTTTACTTCTATTCCTTTCTTTTAAAGTATTTTTCTCAAGAAAAGATACTCTATTTTGTCAAATGCTTTTTCTGCATCAATAAAGGTGATGTGATTTCTTCTTTCAATCTGTTAATGTGTATTACATTAGTTTATTTACTTATGTTGAAAAATCCTTGCATACCAGGGATGAAACCCACTTGGTAATGGTATATAATTCATTTGATGTACTGTTGAACACTTGTTAATCAACAAGTGTTTTGTTGAGGATTTTAACATCTTTATTCATTAGAGGGATTGGTATGTACTTTTCTTTTCTTGTGGGGTCTTTACTTGGCTTTGTTGTTAGGGTGATGTTGCCATCATAAAATTTTTTAGACAATGTTCCCACCATTTCTATGTTAGGGAAGAGTTTAAGCAAGAAAGGTGTTAATTCTTTCTGGAATGATTGGAAGAATTCACCTGTGAAGTCATCTGATCCATGGATCTTCTTAGTTAGGAGGTTTTTGATGACTAATTCAAATTTTTACTTGTGATTGGTCTGTCGAGTTCATTAATTTCTTCTTTTATCAATGTAGGCTGCTTGTGTGTTTCTAGAAGTTTGTCCATTTCATCTAATTTATCCATCTTGTTGGCATCCAATTTTTAAAAGTACCCCTGTATGATATTCTTGTGTTATCCCCTAGATCATTTTTTATTTTATGTATTTTCATTTTCTCTCTTTCTAAGGGTTTGTCAATTTTATTAATTTTCTCAAACCAGCACCTTTTGGTTTTGTTAATTTTTTCTAGTGTTTTCTTAATCTCAATTTCCTTAATTCTGTTCTAAATTTTTTCCTTCTTTCTACATTCTTTAGGATTAATTTGCTTATATTTTCCAGTCCCTCCATGTGTACAATTAGGTTGTTGGTTTTCTCTCTTTGTATATGCCTGTTAGGATTTATACCACTTGGTGTGCACTTTGCATCCTGGACAAGCACGTCTATGCCTTTCAAAAGAGTTAGGAAATTTTCAGTCTTTATTTCCTCCAACACTCCTTCTGACCCCTTTCCTTCTTTATCCCTCTAGTATGCCTATACTGTGTATATTTGTGTGTTTTCTGTTGTCATTTTATTCCCTGAGACCCAGTTGGATTTTTTCTATCATTTCACACCTATTAAAGTGGTCACAATTAAAAAGTCAGAATCCTGTAAAAGTTGTGGAGGAAGTGGAGAGATAGGAATGCTAATTCACTGGTGGTGGGAATGTAGAATGGTACAGCCACTATGGAGGACTGTTTGGCAGTTCCTTAAGACTTTGAAAATATTCTTGCCATGGGACCTGGCAATACCATTTCTAAGTATATACCCAGAAGAACCAAAAACAGTGACATCAATAGACATGTGCACACTGATGTTTATAGCAGCTTTATCCACAATAGCCAAAACTTAGAAAGAAACCAGGTGTCTATCAACTGATGAATGGATAAACAAGTTGTGGAATAAGCACATGACATAATATTATGCAGCTGTATGAAGTAATGAAGTTGTGACACATATTACAAGATGGATGAACCTGGAAGGACCTTATGTAGAGTGAAGCAAGCCAGACACAAAAGCACAAATACTGTATGATAGCACTATTATGAACTAAATTTATAATGTGAAATATAAATATGTTATTTGAAGTATGAATATGGGTAAAGCTACATGTATAAGACCATTTTTCTTGAAGCTGAAAAAATGTAGATTAATAGTACAAAATGTTAATTTCAGACAAAATGCATTATTTTAAGTGAAAGAGAACAGACACAGAGTACTACATATTATATGATTACATTTATATAAAATGTATATAAATATAAATGTATAAAGATGAAATTAGCAAATGGATATGTAAGGCTGTAGAGGGAATGTTAATGCATGTGGAGTCTTTTTTTTTTTGGAGTAATGAAATTTTTCCAAATTTTTGAGATGATGCATATACAACATTGTGATTATATTAAAAGCCATTGATTATATACTTTCAATAGATAATACGGTATGTGAATATATCTCAGTTAAACTACTTAATAAGCAAATACATATTTGTGCAAGAATAGCCAAAAGTAGCATGTATGCACAGCAGGGGAAACTCAAGAGATCAAGATGTGAATACATTTCTTGTCTGTTTGTCTGTTTTTACATTATTATTATTGAAATAATGTAAATGCTCTAATAATGATTGAAGTGTTGAATGTACAACTGCCATTATAACAAATATTATTGATTATAAACTTTGGATGACTTGTATGCTTTATTAATATGTATCAATAAAAATGTAAAAATATAAAATAAAAAATAAAATAAAACATTAGAGGTACATAATCACTGATTTGAAATGTTAGAGTAATGAATAAGTGAATTTAAACACAGAATATTTGAACTTGAAAAAATAGGAGAACAGACAGATTGATCAATGCAAATATAATGAACACAGTCTCAGGGTATTGAATGTCAACCTGAAATGCATACAAACATAAGTGTTACAAGGGTCCCAGAAGAAAAAGATAATGGAAAAATGTAGAAAGAATGTTTGAGGAAATACTGACTAAAAAATTTCCCACCCTTATGAAAGATATGAATATCAATGTTCAAGAGGATAACATACCCCAAAAAGAAAAAAATCCAAATAGACTTACTCTGAGTCATCAGATATTCAGGATGTCAAAGGCCAAAGATAAAGAGAGGATTTTCAGAGCAGTAAGAGAATAGTGATGCATTACTTACAAGAGAGTCTCAAAAAGATTAAGTATTGATCTCTAATCAGAAACCATGAAGGTGAGAAGGTAGTGATATGTTATATTTGAGGTATCAAAAGAGAAAAATAGCCAGCCAAGGAAGCTTTATCTGCCAAAACTATCCTTCAGAAATGAAGACAATTTTAAATTATTTACATACAAACAAAGCTGAGAGAGTAGGTTACCAAAGCTGAATCTACAAGAAATATTATAGGGTGTGTTAGAGTCTGAAAGAAAAAGACAAGGGAAAGAGCACTTGAGAAAAGTGTAGATATGAAGAAAATAAATAAAAGAAATTGAAATGGCTAAACAACATTCAATAGTAATATGTCATATTACTATTGGATAAAATTGGCAAAGTAATATCTTTATAGTAGTAATGCTGAATGTTATTGGATTGAATGCACTAATTAAAAGGCACAAACTGTTTAGAATGGATAATAATAATGAACTATTTGTGGTCTACAAGAGACTCATCTTAGTTACAAAGACACAATCAGGTATTTAGTGAAAGATTTGGGAAAACCTATATCACACTAATGGCAGTGTAAAAGGTTGGGTGTATTAAAACTAATATGGAAGAAAATAGATTTTAAATGCAAAACTGTTATAAAAGATTTGGAAGTTTACTATATTTTAACAAAGGGACAATTCACATGGAAGAAATAACAATAATAATTATTTAAGTGTCTAACATAGATCCCCCAAAATACATGAGACACACACAGGCAAAACTGAAGAGGAGAAATAGATGTCTTTACAATCATAGTTGGAGATTTCAACATTCCACTCAAGATTATATAAAACACCTGGACAGAAGATAAATAAGAAAATAGAGAGCTTTAATAATATGATAAATGAAATAGAATATTATATCTCAAAACAGCAGGATATACATTCTTAAGCACTCATGGATCTTTCTCAAGTATAGACCTTATGCTGGGGAATAAATCATAGCCAATAAATTTAAAAACACTGAAATTATACAAAAAATTTATTTGATCATAATGCAATAAAGTAAATTTATAACAGGCAATAATTTGGAAAATTAAATACTTGGAGATTAAACAATATACACTTGAATAATCAATAGGTCAAAGAGGAAATTGCTAGTGATCCCTCATTGCCAGGGAGGCTCATCCATGGGAGTCAAATGGTAAAGACAAATGAGTTCATAGGGCTAAGAGTCTTCAAAGTGAGTGGGGAGGTCAACCCAGAGGTAACACCTATGCAGATCCCAGTAGGAACTCCTAGGCATCCAATATGTGTATCACCCCAAACAGAGGGGCTCCTGAGGGCTTTGGAGACATCCAGGTCCTATATCAGGGCAGATAGCCCCAGAGTTTGGTGCCTCACCAGTGGGCCCTAATTTGGAATCCTTGCTCCTGAGAGTGACAGAGTGTGATCAAAATATGTCTTTACTGCACATGGCCCATCTGTCTCTTCTATTCAAACCAATATGTGTTGCCAGAGTTTTAGTTGTACTTCCAGAGACCAGAGACTATAGGCTGTCCATGTGCCAGCTGGGTCCAGAGGCTCAGTGGACATGCAACTCCTACTCTACAACTCACTGGGGAGATGATGATGGACAACTGCTATCCCGGGGAGTGGAGAGTGTCTGCAGCTGCAGGCAGGATAATCTCAGCCATCATATCCACAGGAAACAAGCTCCCTCTCAATTGGTGGTGGAGGGAACATCATCATCCCAGACTCCTTGTGATCAGGGAAAGAGCTATGGACTAGAGTGGACTTGCTGGTGTCCTGTAATATACTTGTTGTGATTCACACAGTGGAAGAAATTACAAAATTATGTGGAGCCAGTGGCCACTGGATGCTTTGGGGGCAGGGATAGGGAAGGGCAATTGTAATATGGGGGCCTTTTAGGATTTGGGAATTGTCCTGGGTGATGTTGCAATGGCAGATATAGGCAATTTTATATCATCATGTATCATGCAGAACTGTGTGGGAAAGAGTCTACAGTCTGAACTCTTGTCCATGCTTAGTGGCAAAGCCCCAAAATGTATATATCTATTGCAGATAATGTGCCACACTGATGAATGATGTATATGTGGGATGTTGTAGGAGGTGTGGGAGGTGGGGCATAGGGGCACCCGTAAAATTTCTGTGTAACATTTATGGAATCAATGTATCCTAAAAAAAAATAATTAAAAATTTTAAAAAAGAAGAAATTGCAAGAGAAATCAGTAAATTCCTCAAGACAAATGACAATGTGAACACAGCATATCAAAAGTATTGGGAGACAGCAAAGGCAGTGCTGAGAGGGAAATTCATAGCCCTTCAGTGCTTATTAAAAAAAGAGCTTAAATGAAAGACCCAAATGCACTTGCAAAATAACTAGAATAAGAACAGCAAAACAATTCCAAAAGAAGCAAAGGGAAAGAAAAAAATAAAGACTAGAGTAGAAATAAATGAAATGGAAAATTTAAAAAAAGAGAAAATCAACAAAACTAGAAGTTAGTTCTTTGAAAAGATCAACAAAATCAATAAATGCTTAGTTAGATTAACAAGAAAAAAGGGAGCAGATGCAAATAAATAAAATCAGATATGAGAATAATATCACTCACACAGCAGAAATAAAGGAGATCATAATTGGATACTGTAAACAACTGTATGCCAAAAACTGGACATCATTGATGAAATAGAGAAATTTCTAGAAACACATGAACCAATAACACTGATCCTGGAAGAAACAGAAGACCTCAAAAAAAAAATCATAAGTAAAGAAATTGAAACAATTATCAAACAACTCCTCAAAGAGGAGCAGCTGTAGCTCAAGTGATGGAGCATCTACTTCCCATATAGGAGGTCCCAGGTTCAATCCTAGATACCTCCTAACAACAAAATAAACAAACAATACTGCTGAAGGTGACTGTGTAGCTCAGTGGTTGAGCACCGGCTTCCCACATAAGAGGTCCCAGATTCTATCTCTGACTCCAGGACCTAAAAAATTAAAAAAAGGAATGATCTTTTACAAAGTGTTAAGAATATGGTGATAAATGGGAAAATTTCAGCTCATGTAACTTATGGACAATAGCTAACAGTAATATTGTAATATTTTCCAGCAATTGCAAGAAGATATTTCAATACTGAGGGACAACAATAAGAGGGTGTAAAGGGGCACGGGATTTTTCTTTTTTGGAGTAATGAAAACATTCTAAAATGATCTGAAGTGATGACAGCACAACTCTGTGATGAACTTGAGGGCCATGGAATGCACACTTTGAATGGATTGTGCAAACCATGGGACTAAATAACATAGGGAATCCAGAGGTAGATTATTCACTGTGGTTAAGAGGACAAAAATGAGAATGTTCTCAAATGAATGATAAGTATATAATACTAACATAGGATATTGATATTTGGGTGGGTTGGAGGAAAATAAACTAAATGTAAAATATGGGCTATAGTTATTAGCAATATGTTGATGCTCTTTCAGAGTCTGTAACTAATGTTTCACAACAATGCAAGGTGTTGGTGGTGGGGAAATGTATTTGTGCTTTATATGATGATTTGCACGTTTCTTTTGTAAATCTACAAATTTTACTCTAAACTTACTCATATATTCATGTATGAATGACATACTTCAATAAAATTTTACTTTAAAAAATAAACACAAAGTTCTTGGAAAATAATTAAAGCATAAAAATAAAATAGAATTCACCATTTTGTAAATCCAATGTAATAATTCAGGAAAGGTTTATTGAAGTCATCACTTGAAATGTGGCTGGAGAACAGAATACATACATCTACCAAATATCCTGCAGATCACCTCTAAGTACAATGAAAAGAAACAAAAATGTAACACAAAAATAGAAAGGATCCTTTACAAAGGTGCAGAGTGGCAGACACCACTTTAATAAAATGATCAAAGTTAGCATCAATTATAGTGAAATATCCAGGCTCTGTGTCCTTAATGGGTTACAACATGTGGTACAAGATCACCTATGAATTACTCTTGGCAAAAATTGCCACCCCAATACAATGAAGACTTCAGATTAAACTTTCAGTTTTTGAGAAACACAGGGCATAGAGAACCAAGTTCATGCCATGAGGAAACAGCTATACAAAATGGGGAACTACTTAAAGACAACTGCAAGATCTGTTTACAAGTCAATATCATTTAAAAAAAAAGAATTTAAAAAGCTGTGCAGTGTTCTCAGTTTCATAAAACCAAAAAGGAAATTCGAATATGGAATGTATTTAGATAATATTAGAGAATTATTGGTTTTTGGTGTATGAGCATGTTTTTCTTTTTTAAATATACACATTGACGTATTTAGGATGAAGTGTTTTGATGTTTGAAACTTACTTCAAATGTTTCAGCACTGGTAGATGGATAAACAGAAGTTAAAGTAGATATAACCATATGTTAACAATTGTTAAAGTTAGGAGGATTTAATTTATTAAATTGGTGTGGGCAAATTGGTGTGGTTTCAAGGCCTAGTTCATTCTCTTTCTAGTTATTGGAGAATTTGTGAACTTTTTAAGGAGACCTCCTTGTCCAGAGCTGGTATTTTATCCAAGGCAGATGCCCATTGGCAAACA
The DNA here is from genome assembly GCA_004027955.1 of Chaetophractus vellerosus. NCBI lineage: Eukaryota > Metazoa > Chordata > Mammalia > Cingulata > Chlamyphoridae > Chaetophractus > Chaetophractus vellerosus. The sequence continues at coordinate 816 of PVKH010010938.1, read as the reverse complement.
ATAAGACCCACTTTTTGTTTCAAAAAAATTTAGATGATTCAATGGGCACAGCTTTAATTTGATCATTAAGACAAAGAAGAACCAGGGGATCATTTCTAATCCTGAGGAAGTCATTGTCCCTGAGCAGTGGAAAAGTATCTTAAAGGGACACTCTTCCCCAAATATTTAGAAAGCACATCTCTGATAAGAGTTTAATATCCAGAATATAAAAGAAAACCCTACAACTCACCAATAAAAAGAAAAACAACCCAGTTTTAAAAATGGCAAAGACTTGAATATAAATTTCTTGATGGAAGTATACAAATGGCCAAAAAATCACAGGAAAAGATATTCAACATCATTAGCTGTTAATTAATTCAAATCCAAATCAAAATGAGATATCATTTTATTCCCATTAGAATTACTACTTATAAAATAAGTGGAAAATGAGAAGTGTTGGAAAGAATGTGCTGAAATAGGCACACTCTTTCCTTGCTGACATGAATATAAAATGGGCAGTCAATGCAGAAGGCAATATGGTCGTTCCTCAGAAATTAAGTATAGAATTCCCATATTGACCTGGCAACCCACTTCAAAGTATATACCCCAAATCTTTGGAAGTATATATTGAGCAGATATTTGCACACTGATGTCCATAGTGCATTTAATCATGATTGCCAAAGCATGGAAACAACACAATTGGCCATCAACCGAGAAGTAGATAAATAGAAAGTGTTATGCACAAACAATGGAATACTATGAAGTCTTAAAAAGAATGAAGTTATGATACCTGAGCAAACATTAATGAACCTTCAAAACAAATTTTTGAGTGAAATA
>PVKH010010937.1:0-18005 GCA_004027955.1 Chaetophractus vellerosus | reverse complement strand
GGGGGGGGGATATGTAATAAATAAATTAATTTTTAAAAAAACATAAAAATGAAGGAGGTGTGGCAAACCTGGAAAGGTGGTAGATGGATGAACCTCTAAGGACCTTTAATACAAGGTTCAGGCACTAAAGTCAAATAAAATGGGGAAGTGGTAAAAAGGAGAGGAGGGAATACTTAGCAAGATAATCCAAGAAACAAAAAATAAAAATGTTTCTAATTAAAGTAGTGATAATGAGATTTTACAATTAGGGATAAAGTTGTGAAACAATGCAGAGAAAAAAATGGAACAAAATTTAACCACCTAATCTGAAAAGGAAAGGAGAGAAATAAAAAATGGCTAAAAGATTTCACGTCTGAGTGACTGAAAAAACTGTGGTTCCATGAACAATAATCAGGAATGCAGGAAGAACAGGTTTAGGAAAGTTAACAAATATGTTTGGAATATACTCCCTTGTGAAATGTATGAATATTCATATACACCCTCAAATACATAATGTGCAAGAAGAAATAATGCTGATAAGATTTCCAGAATTTGGGGGCTGGCTGTATAGCCCAGTGTATAGGGTGCCGGTACACCACATGGGAGGCCCCGGGTTCGGTTCCCGGGGACCTCTCTGAGCAGGCAGACCGCCTGAGAAGGCAAAGCCGCAGTGGGCAGGACAGAAAGCCGCCACCGGCAGGGCAAAGCCGCCATGGGCAGGGCAAAAGCCGCCATGGGCAGGGCAAGCCGCCATGGGCAGGGCGAGCCGCCTGCGAACGGAGCAAAGCCACCCGCGAACAGAGCAAAAAGCCGCCTGGGAACGGAGACAGACCCGCCCACAAGCGGGGCAAGCCGCCTGCACGGTGGGCTGACTCAGCGCGTCACTGCAGCAGGGGGAGGTAGAGCAGACATAGAAGAACACACACACAAAAATAATGAACACACAGCAAGAGCAAGCAGAAAAGGGGAGGGATATGTAACAACAAAAAAAAAGATTTCCATAATTTATAAATTAGATAACTTGAATAAGGATTGCTAAGTAAATTTCTATAAGCTCATAAAGAATTATCAGCTCTCTCAAGGATATATACTGTTGAATATTTGTAATATAACTATATAATAGTATTTTTTCAACAGCTTTTTGAAGAATGATTTACCTACCATAAAATTCATCCATTGTGATGTATGATACAATGATTTTCATTAAATGTATGCAGTTGTGTAACCACGCCACAATCATTTTGAAACATTTCTGTCACTTCTAAGCATTTCCTTATGATGTTAGTTGCAGATTTTTCATAGATATCTTTTATCAGGTTGAGAAAGTATCCTTCTAGCTCTAGTTTGCTGAGAGGTTTTTGTGTAGTCTTGTTTTAATCAGAATGGGTCTTAGACCTTGTCAAATGATTTTCTGTGTCTACTGAGATTATTTCGTGGATTTTGCCCTTCATTCTATTAATACGGTATATAAAATTAACATTTGATAAACTCCACTTGATCAGGTGTATAAAATAAGTTATATTTGGTGTGCTCATTTTGCTAATTTTTGTTATGTATATGAGGGATAACACTCTGTAGTAATGCTGTGATAGCTTTGATTTTGGTATCCGGGTAATAATTGCCTCGTAAGATGCACTGGAAAGTGTTCCCTCATTCACTGTTTTCTGAAAGAATTTGTGAAGGATTGGCATTATTGCTTCCTCAAGTGTTTAATACAACATTTGGATGGTTTCTGTATGTTTTTCATTGTTAATTTCTTTGTAATAGGACAATTCACATTTTCAATTTCTTCTTATGTCAGTTTTGGCATTTTGTGTCTATCTAAGAATTTGTCCACTTCATCAAACTTGTCTAATATTTAGTCATAAAGCTGTTCACAATATTCCCTTTAACTTTATTTTTTTATTTCTATAGGCTCTATAGTAATATCTCCTCTTTCATTCCTGATTTTGATATTTTTTGGTATCTTCTCTCTTTTTAAATTGGTCAGCCTAGATAAATATTTACCCACTTTTTATTATCAAAGAACTAACTTTTGGTTTCATTGATTTCTTTTTATTGTTCTTCTGGTTATCTACCTCCATTGCTTTTTCAGTCTAATCTTTTAAATTTCCTGCCTTCTGCTTGCTTGCGGTTTGGTTTGTTCTTCTTTTACTAGCACTTGAAAAAGAAACTTAAATTGTTGACGTTAGAGCTTTCTTCTTTTGCTCATAGTATATTTAGAAGTTTGGTTAGTTTACAAATATTTGGGGAATTCCAAAATTTCTGTCTGTTGTTTGTTTGATTCTGTTGGGATCGAAAAACATACGGTGTGTGATTTCAATCCTTTTAAATTTATTGAGACTTACTTTATGGTTTAGTAAATGGTCTATCCTGGAGAAATATTCTATATGCACTTGAAAAGACTGTGTATTCTAATGTCATTGGATAAAATGTACCATATATGTCAGTTAGGTCAAGGCGGTTGATAATTGTTTTAGTCAGGGTTCTCTCAGGAAACAGAATCAACAGGAGATATCTGAGAATAATATAAGATTTTATAAGAGTCTCTCACGTGACCATGGGGATGCACAAGTGCAGGTTCTGCAGGCAGGCTGCAAGCCAGGGGCTCGGTTGAGAGACCGATAAAGAGTCCTTGTTGAGTTTCTGGGAGAAATTGGCTGTCAAACAACGAGCTGGGAAATTCTCTCTGAATGTTGAAAACAGTTCCCTTTTATGGCAGTCAACTGATTGGATAAAAGCGTCATCCATTCTTGATCCAATTTCCCTGATTGATGCAGATGTAATCAGTAAACTCACTGGTGATCAAAGTCCATAAATGCTCTTATATTACAATTAGCCCAGTGCTTGCTGGACCTAATACCTGGACACAATTACCTGGCCGAGTTGACACATTAGCCTAATCATTACAATAATGTTGTTCAAAGTCTTCTATGTTTGCCTACGAGTTCTATTAATTATTGAAAGAAGAGTGCTGAAACCCCCAACTACAACTGTTGAAGTTTCTACTACTTTCAATTGCCAGTTTTTCATCATAGATTTTTAATTCCATAGTATTTTAATAGTTTTGTACATTTATTATAATTCATGGAAGAAAACTCCTATATTTGTATTATTAACCACAGTCCATTATGCACAACAGGGTTCACTGTGTTAAACAGTCCCATGGTTTGTTCAATCCATCTCAAGTGCAAATTCAATGGCTCTCAGTGTAATCACAGAGTTGCACACTAATCACCACATTCAATTCTAGGATATTTTCACTACTCCAAAAAGAAAAATCCCATGCCTCTTTATATCTCCATTAGCACTGTTATAGTACCTTTGTGGCAACTGATGAAAAAATATTACAATATTACTGTTAACTCTAGTCCATAATTTACATTAGTTGTACTTTTCCTGTATATCAACAGGAAATATATCAACTCTAGTCCATAATTTACATTAGTTGTACTTTTCCTGTATACCAACATATTATTAACACTTTGTAATAATGATGTACATTTGTTCTACTTTATGGAAGAACATTCTTGTATTTGTACTATTAATTACATTCCTCACCCACCATCAGGTTCACTATGTTATACAGTCTCAAGTTTATCCACTAGCTTTCCTTCTATTGACATTTATGACCCTAGACATCCATTTTAAGCCAGAAACACATCCATAGTTCAGTGCTGTTAACTATACTCACAGCTATGTGTTACCATCATCTCTATTCATTTCCAAACATTTACAATCAATCTTATTAAAAATTCTACAGACATTAACTATCAGCTCTCCCTTCCCAGCCTTCATCCTGTCTCTTGGTAACCTATTCTTTAGATTTTAATTCTATTTGTTTACTCATTGTAACTGAATTACTTAGATTAAAATGGAGGCTGTCGGCTTCTTTATGTCTAGGGCAGGTTAATACTTTAGCTGTGCTATGTCCCCCTCTTCTGCTTGTGGGAAATGGGGTTTCTATTTCTTGCCAGGGAGTGGCTCCCAAGGTGGCCTGCCATGCCAGTGGGGGATGGGCACTGGCCTCCACAGCATGTACAGATCTACTCACAAATCTCACAACAGATTGTCAGTCTCTTCCTTCTGCTCTTCCCTGGATGGTCTATGGTGTTCTTCTGGTCTCTGGAGCCCCCAGAACAGTTGATTTAGACAGATTCTGGCTGATTACTAGCTACCCTGTAGGTTGAACTAAATCCTAGAGCTCCCTACTCTGCTGTCACCTTGGATCCCCCCTTCAATGCCATAGTATTTTGATGGTTTGTTATTTCTGACTTACTCATAGAAAACAGAAGACAAATAAAAGAGACAATGCTTGGGGAGGTCACAACAGGGGTCTTATCACCAAAGGCACATTCCTAACAATCTCTTTACTTCAGCTTTAGTATATTTTCTGCCTACTTCATTCAAACATATTTTAAAGTTCATTCTACCCATTTATATCACCTTCTCCCTTTTTCTTACCAAAGTTTTCTGCCACACTCCATGATTTTCTTACTCCATTACAAAAATTTCAGCTGCTGGAGTGACAGTGTTACTCTACACCAAGAACAATGCTTAATCACACTGTGTTAATGATTTCTACTATCATCACACAGTCTTTCTCAGTCTCTAGACATTCACTCTATTATTCTTTAGCATTCTTTGTCCTTTGGAAATAGTCTATCTCCAAGATCTTCAACTATGAACTCTCCTCTCTGATCATCATGTTTTATCTCCTTCCTCCTCCCAACAAACATATACCTCTTCTCAGTTTATACTAAAATTCTGGCAAGATGGGTCTGCACATAAGAACCACTTAGAGAGCTCCTTTAAAACCGAGATTTGAGTGTCCCACCTTAGAACTACAGAATGAGGGAACAATGTGAAAATGTAGGAAAGAGTCAGGGTTTTGAAATGAGAAAGTCTGTGTTTGAATTCAGTTATACCATTTATTAGCTTTAGGTGACCTCGGGCAAGTCATTTAATCCCTCTAAGCTGTAATTCTCTCATCTGTGAGGTAAAGAAATTAACAGAACTTCATAGAATTAATGAGAATTTAAAAATACATATAACAGGGCCTGGCTGTAGCCTAGTGGGTAGGGTGCCAGCTTACCACATGGGAGGCCCCGGGTTCGGTCCCCAGGGCCTCCTCGAATGGGCAGACTGCCTCGAGAAGGCAAGCCAACGCGGACGGGGCATGCCGCCGCGGGAAAAGGCAAGCCCCCGTGGGCAAAAAGGTGAGCTCCCGTGGGAAAGGCGAGCCCCCACAAGCAAGGGCGAGCCCCTGCGAGCAGGTGGGCCACCACGCCAGTGAGCTGATTCGGCAGGTCGTCCCAGCAGGGGGAGACAAGCAGACACAGAGGAACGCAGAGAAAAATGAACACAGCAAGAACAAGCAGAAGGAGGGCATGTATAATAAATAAAAATAAATCTTTTTAAAAATATAAAATAAAAATACATATAACTTGCTAAGCACATAGAGTATTGGGGATGGGGCTTAAAAATTTGTATTTTTTAATGTATCTCAGGAACCATCTTAGCTATAATATCTCTTTGTGCCCCAGTTCCTCAGTTTCCTGATATGTAAAACAGGAATAATTATATTACCTACTTCAGAGAACTATTATGAGGTTTAAATGAGTTACTACAGTAAAGCACTTAGAACACTGCCTATAACATAATAAGCACTTTATAAGTGTTTATGTTAAACAATAAATCAAAATATCTCTATATTTTCCCAACTTCTTCCAATATCAGCTGTAGGCTGGGATAAGTCTAGTCTCTCTCCCATGGCTCATTTCTCTCTGTGCTCAGCTGCTCTGTTCTCTCCACAAAGTCAGCTGTAGCCTATCAGGCTCACTCTCTCTTCCCAGAACCTCTGCTCTGTCTATGGAGCCGTTTCTATTCCTCTATGTTCTTCTCCTGTGTGTTTACTTCCTGGGACTCCAGGATCCAAAAACTCCAACCAACTCCTCTGCTGTGTTGTTTTTGCTGTGTTTGTCTTATTGATGTGGCCCAATCAAAGCCTTAACCATAATTTAATCTAGTAAAAGTGAAACCTCTGAAGTTAATACAATCTAATATGCCCAGAGGAACAGACCAGTTTATAAATATAATCCAACATCTATTCTTGGAATTCATAAACAATGCCAAACTGCTATACCCTCTCACTGTTATTTCTCTCCTCCTCTACTTTTCTTCCTCCCCTTCTCTCTATACAAAAGGCCTCACTCACTAAATCCAGGCTTCTATTAATACATTCACCACAGATTCTCTAGAGCTTTCGGAATGACTTTCTTTTACTACCATATTTTCATCCTAAATACTTGACTACTCAGTATCCTAACTCTTGATCTTTCTCTTCCATTTCAGTCACTTCTATATTTCATCTGAATCTCAAATCTCTCTCTCACTTATTTTCTCCCAAGCTCCAGAGATATACTGCCATTCTCTGTAAAAGTGCAACAAACATTTAAGCAATGCTGAAACATGAAGCCAACAAACTCAGCTTGACCAAGCAAAACTTTTTAATATCACCGCTCCCCAGTCAGGAAAGAAAAATGCAAGGAAGGACAAAGGGAAGGCACTCTCCTTAGTTACCTCTTCTTTGTGTTAATGCCATTATCATTTTTCTGATCACCCGGGATCAAACTTTCTCACTCTTGTTCTCCAAATCACCTGCCAAGTGCTATAGATTTTTATACTACACATCTCATGTCCATTCCTTTATCTAAATATTTTTATTCTCTCTGTCATCCCTCTAGGTCAGATACTTATTAGCTTCCAATAGAATATTACAAAAGTCTGCCAATTGGCCAGCCTGCCTAACATTTCTCATGGCACTCTGTTACCAGATTAAGCTCACTAAAGCAGAGTTCAATGACATCATTCCTCTCCCCAAATCCTTTATGGATTTGTCTGCAAAACAAACCACTAACTCTCCTCACTGATATTCAGCACTTTCCACAACATAACCCCAATCTATCTCTGCAGCCTTAGTTCCTATTTGTTGTCTTTACATAATTTCCATTTGTTAAACTAGATTATTTCCTGTTCCCTTCCATTTGTTAAACTAGATTATTTCCTGTTCCCTAACTAACCAATGTTTTTTGTCATGTATGAGTTTGCTAATTTTTTCATGCTTGTAATTACCTCTTCCATCTATCATTCAAGGTGGACTGAGATCAAGAAGGTGACTCTAAGTAGAACTTATTGATTTTAACTACACGTGCTCCATTCAGATGTTACTGATCAGAGTTCTCATGCACAGAGGAGAAACCCAACCCCATGCATGAGGACACAGAGATAGGTTCTACAGCTTTAAGGTTTTATCTTCTCATGAAGGTATTATCTCTACCTTCTTCTTTTGAAAAGTTTTTTTGGAAGTAGTTATTTTTACCTTTGGCTTAGGATGAGAAATCTGCCTCTATCATCACAATACATGTAAACTTGGAACATATGCTGGTAGGTAGGGGTAGACCTTATTTATCCTCTTTTCTCTCTGCAGGTCAGTATTCCACTGGTAGGCTGACACCAAGATTGAGATTTTCAGGCAATCAGTAAGCATATCTCCAAAAAATGCTGAATTTTTTTTTTTCTGGTTTTCACATCCTTACCACAGTCATTCCTAAATGAACACCAAGCATTAATAATTCTTTTCTCACTGGGACAAATGGCTCTTATATAAAAATATTTTTAAAAATGCTTCTGATTGATCAAGTTAATACTTTACCATTATATACATATATACATATATCTGTTCATATATATATATATATTTAGAGAGAGAGAGAGAATGAACATGAATGAGAATACCATGTAGATTAGCCATGGTTCCTGCCTTCTGTGAGGTTACCTTTATCTTAACTGTTAACCATGATACCGCATTCTTAGGCACAGCAGTTTGTACCTCTTAAGAATTTTATCTTCTAGTTATTTGCCTTATCTCCTGTCTCTTAGTTCAGACTATGCCTTTCTGAATCTTGCACAGTGTCCTGAAAAAAGTAGGTGCTCCCTTGTAGGCTACCTAAATTGAAAGTAAGATGCTCTAAAGGGCAGCTACTTATTGATATTTCACATTCACAGTTGAGCTCCTCTGAGTATAACTATAACACCCATGATGAAACTTCAGGTTTTTGTGGTACATTAATTTACTCACATCACAGGAATACCATTTCTTAAATTTCTGCTCCAATGAGATAAGTACTATCCTAATAACCTGAAAGAGTTAATGTGTCTTGGAAAAGACCCAAATTACTCTCTGGAGGCACTTATTCAATTAAGTGGCTGTGACCCAGCATTTTCAATTAGCAGTTCAGTTACTAAAAACCCCTTAGTATTGGTTATCTGTAATATTTTGAACATTGACACGCCTATAAAAAACAATGCTTTTGCTTATAGTTCATTCAAAATGAGATCTTTAGGAGTACATATATGTAGATCCAGACTGAATTAGCATTTATTATGTACCTACTGGGTGCCAGAAACTGTGGCAAGTATTATTATTTGAGGGGAACACTGAAGACTGGAAGAGTATGGACAGTCTTATCCATTTAACAAGAAATGAGGAACTACTTTTTGGCAGTTATTGAAGATACAAAGATAAAGAGAGTGGTTTCTTTGCTTAAGGAGTACACAAAGAAGATCTCAACTAAATTCCTCTCAGGTTCTTCATGATCTGGTTTCAGGCTGCCTAATCACACCTTACACTCCTCAGTATGAATTATATATATATATGGTAAATTCAGTAAGGGCACTCACTGTTCTGCATATATGCATATTATCCCTACCTAGAATGACCTTCCCACCATCTAAAGCCAAGGCATTCTTTTAAGGACCAGTTCAGCTCCCATCACATACACAGAACTTTCGTGGACCAAGCTATCTAAAGTCATCATTTAAATTCCTACAGGACCCACATATAATACATTACATATTATATTACATTATATATTATTTCACTTTTCTTGTATTTATCTTTTAACCTCCCAACATGATTCATGATTAGGCACTATGTCTAATTCTTCCTTGTATTGTCACAAATATCACCCAATTCATGTCTTATTGAAATATCTTACTAAACTGTTTTATGATTGAAGGAAGAATTTAATACCACTCATTTCTAGACTTGGTCAACTTTTGCATCAACAAGAAAGATAAGCAAAAATCTTCTATTTAAAGATGATGAAACACATATATACCTTGATCAAGAACAAAAATGATAAAAAAAAAACCACCTATCAACAGTTTGATTAAAGAAAGGTAATCCCATTTTATCAGTTTTCTTGCCAGGAAAGAAAAATTCAGATCTGTGACTATAATACACTATTTCTACTGAAGCGTGATATGCTAATGCAAAGCCATGAGATTAAACTATTTCATTTCTCTACTACACTCAAGATTAGCCTATAATTTAAAAGATTACTCAAATTAACCGCATTGCGGTATTAAATAAGTTTACAGTAAGTATAAGCAGTCTAGTGTCCAAAATGGAGAACTACTTCATTGATACTTCTGGCATCAAACAATTATTTTAGGTCACTTTCTTATAACTACTCTTTTTCCAAGTACTTATTATTATTTTGATCTTTTATTTAAATGTAATATATGCTCATAAAAATTTCACATACAGAAATATGTAAAGATTCAAGTAGTCTTTAATATTACTGCTGTACATTATATATTTTATGGATTTGCCTGAGTTGAGACATTAATCATTTTTCTCATCATCCTTCTAAATTCTAATAAGCACAGTATTCCACACATATAAAATATCTAGGAAATGCATTATATCTATCAGAGAGTCCATTTTATAAGTAAAAAAAAAAACTGACTGATTGGCAGCATACGGTCCAAAAAGAGCCTCTTTATATTCAATTATTGAACCCCAATTTTCTGTATATCACAAGGATATCTCAATTTGCAAATTATGCTACAAATACAAAAACATGCTTACTCCAACAAATTTATCTTCCCTCCCCTCTCCCCAAGACCCAAGGGCTGAACAGCTGAAATGCCTAAGAGATTAGAAAATAGTTGTACATTTGACTCATTTCTCTCTTCAATTTCTACATCTTTTAATTCTCAAAAGGATTCCCACACCCAATAGAAAGATGTAATAAAATGAAATGCAGTAGAATAACCAACCTGCCTCCACATGGCATGGAGGTGAATGTTTATAAACATGACTTCAGAATTACAGAGAAAACAAAAACATTGAGCCTAACTCTCATAGTTATGGAAACTGCCACAGCGCCACCTAATTATCCTTGGCCTCAGTAACGCATTCATACCATACAGCAAACCACAGAAAAGAAAAAGCATGCTATTTAAATACCAACCATGTTAACTCAGAAGCAATACAGTATAATTCATGTACCTCATGTTCTCTGCTAATTGCTTAAGACATCCTGCTATGGTGAAGACAGCAACAGTAGCCAGGCCCTAGTCTTCTTTAAATGCCAGCTCTTAATAACAACTCCAAAAAGGTCTTAATTGCATTTACCAGTAGCTCATGAACTTTAAAAGTTGTTAATCAGATTTCCATGTAAATGGAATGACGATTAAAGGTTAAGTACAGGTTTCTGAAATTTCAGAAGTTGAGAATATATTGCCCTTCACGGGTGGGGGGTTGGGGCGAATCAGCCTTGACAGGAACTAAACATCTTAATTAGACATGCAGAAGTACCGTGCTCATTTTTACGTGAAGTTCCATTCTCAAATGTCAAAGTTAATCATGCACTTGACTAAAAATGTGCAATATTCACTCTGCCAGAGAAGAAAAGCCTTAGTATTCTTTTCTGAGAAGACATCTACAGGTCTCCAAAAATTTCTCTGATGTCCCCTCAAACTTGATCACTGCCTATGCTAAACAAAAACCCGAGAATCAAAGGGAAATGCCTTCCGCAGAGTTCTTAATTGCTCTCCATCTAAGGAGTGATCTACAGCCACATGTTTTCAATCAATTCTGCTTCATATTTATGTGGCTCAGGAGAAACACAAGGTACTTCCTCCATAAATTTGCTGCACCTGTGTCCCTGGAGTGACATGTTGACAAACGAACCTGACATCTCTTCAAACCCCAATAAGAATTTATGATTCTTTGAAAGAATATATTTGATCAATTATAGTGCCATCACAGTTGAAAGCAAAACCATGTCTTTGGAGTGCACTTCACAAAATTTGCGAGAGCTTGTATTCTGCAATAGAATAAATGACAGATCCCAAACCCCAGAGCCAGGTCCTCATTCCTGCTCTTAATACTCAATCTCAGCTTCTTCAGCTTGAGAGGAGCTAGGTGTAACAACCGCTGAGAGCAATAATGAATAAGATGAATAACTATGTAGTGCTCTACACAAAATAACTGCAGAACTCAAAATCAGAAAATACTTGTTAACATCCAGCCAGTAAAAATAAATTATTATTCTTTGATCTATGTATGCATTTAAGAAAAAAAAATTCACTTCACCAACTCTGCTGCTTTTCTTTCATCTCCAATTGTACTTCTAATTTTCCCTTCTGTTATTTCTTCTAAAAGTCTGAGAGAAATCCAGTGTTTGGACAATAAAAAATACCTACAGCACACTTTGACAGAAAAGCACGGATCTGTGGTGTTACTACTATTGTACAGCTATCACCACTGTTGAAACTACTTTTACTAATTTTAATACTATTATGATTAAATTTGGCTACAGAAAGAAACAAAACTCATCAGTTTTAAAGAAATCTGTAAGTGAAAAACTAATACAACATGATGTTTATCCATTTTAAGGTGAAAAAAAAGAAAGGGAAAGAATTTTTTAATCATTCTTTTTGGAAAAAGCCTCTGCTAAATTATGAGGTCCTATTAGTATAGTCTGTGGTTGACTCTTAAGGATGGGTACAGCAATGGGACATACCAACTTTAATGAGAAAGAGTACCTCATCCTGAGAATAGCATTTTGGAGTTATATATTTGATTCAATCCAACAAGTATCAATAAGACCATACAGCAACCAATTAATACCCTATGTTGTTCATGGAATTAAGCAATCTGATTGAGACCCTGATTCCATTCTAGATACGGTTAACTCTAAACTGTAAAAAGATGGGTTATGTTAAGCTACCACACTTGCTTCTTATTAGAGCCCCTTTGTGACCAATATAATAAAGGCAGTTGAACAGGAAGAATGAGATCAGTCTGTGAGATAGAATTTCTAGCAGAAAAGTGTTTTATTCTTCATTGTATTCCCAGAAGAACCCTGCACTGAGTCTTACTGTATGGGTGTTCAATCAATATCAACTGAAGAAATAAAAACACAGAGAAATCCATAAGCCTGTCTCATTAGCACCCTACTCTCCCAAAGTAGGTTTACCCAACATGGTAATCAGGACAGTGCTTCAATAAAGACAAAACACAAATTTCCTAGGAATTGGTCTTTAAAAACAACCTCTTATCAACCACTACCACCACAATATCCTTCACAGGCCTCTAGTCAGACCTCCAATGTCTCACAAAATCAAACAAGCTCATTCCAACATCTGTGCCCTTAATCATAGTCCTACTAATTTGAAAACTTTTCTCATGTCCCTTTTGCTAAATCTCAGCACCTCTCAAGGCTGACCACAAATACTAACTTTTTACCAGTGTTTCTACTATTGATTCAATAGGCATTTATTGAATGCACGACACTGTGTTAGGTGTTATACATAGAGAGATGAATAAAACACGGCATACCCTGAAGGACTTTCAGGGTTCCACAATGGTCTCCTTTTTGAACTATAGCATTTAGTTTCTCTGTTGGCCCACACAAATACTACTACAAATAAAATTTGCCTTAAAAGTATTACAGGCTTAAGTGTGTTTATGCACACTTAATAAAGATATATTAAGAAAAGAAAGACAGTAAGTAAAAAACACTGGTGTAGGTGCAAAACACAAAGTGAGTTTTATTTCGGGTTGTATTTTCCTTGTATATTATATACAATTATTTAACTTGTTGCAGCTTCCAAAATGTATGCTCAGGAATAATCATTAAAATGTTTGCAGCATGCAATAAAAAAAAAAAAGAAGGTATTACAGGTATCACAAAATATATATCCAAAAATACCACTAGAGCAGCAGATTTTAACTGCTGACTTGAATCTTATCTCTGTTCTCCATCTCCTCTGGCCTGTTCCTGTAATTTCATGTATTAGCTTAAACAGTATGTAATGAGTGCCTTCTACATGCTAGGCACTAACCTTAGCATCTTCTTTTGTCACGTGGGTACTACCTGGAGGAACCCTGTTTTCTATCCTGTCATCTACCCTCGGTTCTACTATTCCTGATTCGACACTGGTAGAGGCTGCAGCCCAGGAGTGAGCTCTGAAAATATGACAAGGCACACTCACCATCAAGTACAAGTGGATTATCTTTACTATTCAAAGCAGCTTGCGAATGTCTCCTAAATTCTTGGACATCAGACATTTTTTTTATGTTCTATAAATAATTGGTTTTTTATTAAGTTAATCCATCCCATTTAGTATGTAATTCTTTAGATGGCAATCAATGCAAAAGACATGACAGCCAGATGTTTACAATCTTATTCTGTGACACTGTGTATAAGGACTAAATATCTGCAATAAAATAACCTATGTAGATGTTCTTTGGGAGCTACCAATTTAATCATATTTGCAAAGAAACAGAGTTTATAGAATGATTATGGAAACAATGGTAGTCATTTGGAATCTCTCTTACTTTTACAAACCTTACAAGAATGACGTTTTATATAGCCAAATTATTCATTTTTTGTTTCTATCAATTTCATGAGTTTACTACTATAACTCTCGACACCTGATAACAGAAGTGATACCAAAACAGTGGTATTGGACAATATCATAGAGATATTCTGTACAAAACATAGAAGGCTTCTCCCAATGGACATTGTATTGCATTAAAAAAGGATATATGCCACTAATTACAAAGAGGACTGGAATTCATTTCTCAGTAAAATGATGCCTGCCTTCATACATCCCTAAAAAAAACTGGGACTATTTGGTTTTGGGGGGATGGTTATTTCTTATAATTTTTTTATTATTATTTTTAAAAGATACTTAGATTACATAAATGTTACAGAGACTATATAGGGGATTCCCATATGCTCCACTCCCCACACCTCCCACATTTCCCTCATTGGCAACATCTTTCATTAATGTGGTATATTCATTGTCATTGGTGAACACATTTTGGAGCATTGCCATGAAGCATGGATTATAGTTTACATTGTAGTTTACACGTTCTCCCACTCAACTCTGTAGGTTATGGCAGGATATATAATGGCCTGTATGTCATTGTAATGTCATTCAGGACAGATCCCAAGTCCCAAAAATGCCCCCATATTACACTTGTTTTTCCCTCTCCCTACCCCCAGAACTTCCAGTGGCCACTGCCTCAATATCAATGATCATTATTCCATTGCTAGAATCACAATAAGTATATAATAGAATACAAGTAAGTCTACTTTAGTCCATAGTTCGTTCCCCGATCCTGAGGACTCTGATGGTGATGCCACACTCCACCTTTAATTGAAGGGGGCCTTCGGTCCTATACGACTGATAGATGGCACTCTCTTGCAGTTGTAGACACTCTCAGTTACTTGGCATGTTGTTTGCCCATTGTCTACTCCTTGTTAGTTGTCCTGGATGAGTCCAATGAACTGGAGAGTAGGTGTTGCAACTCTGTTGAGATTCAGGGCCCAGCTGGCACATGGACAGCCCAAAGATTTAAGTCTCTTGGACATACACCTACCAACTCTAGTACTGATTATAGGTTCAAATAGAAGGACAGAAGGGCCATGTGTAGGGAAACCACAGCTGAGTCCAGCTCTGTCACACTGGGGAGCATAAATTCCAAAGTAAGGCCCACTGGCAAGAGACCAAACTCCTGAGCTATCTGCCCTGACTACACAGTCAGGATGTCTCCATAGCCCTTAGGAGGCCCTCTATTGGGGTAGGATCTTCTTTGGTTGTCAACGAGATCCTGCTGAGACCTGCATAAGCATCACCTCTGGAATGACTTCCTGACGCACTTTGAAGTCTCTCAGCCATATAAACTCATTTGTCTTTACCTTTTCCCCTTTCTGATCAAGGCCTTTTTTTCCCCCCCCCCAGTTGCATTGTTTGTTGGTACTTGGTAGCAATCCCTCTGTGCAAGGGAGGCTCATCCTGGGAGTCATGTGCCATGCTGGGGGGAAGTTATTGCATTTATATGCTGAGTTCAGATTAGAGAGAGACCACATTTGAGCAACAGATGAACTTCCCAGTAGGTAATTCTTAGGTACCCGACAATACTAGGTTAAGTTTCAATTGCAAGAGCAAAGGCTCATAAGCATAGTCATCATTATCACAGGCCCAACACATCTGACATTGATTAGATAATTAGACTCTAGTTTGCTGCTGTTATCCAGTCTGATCAGAATAGTTCTATCTGAAGTTTCTCTTCCTCCTAAGTGTATTTGATTTCATGATCACACGGACATGAATGTATGATGGTATACTCCATAAAAGCAACAGAGCTGATTGTTCCTGATAGTGATGCACTTTCATACAGCTTTGAAGATAACAGAGTCAGTGCCTATTTTGTTGGCATTGATGCAGATATACTTTCTTCTGGACTCATGAAACCAAAACTCAAACATCTCCTAGCCACATGTTTATTTATTAAGAGCAACGGTTCTTAACCAGGGGTCCATGGAAAGATTTTAAGGGATCCATGAGCTTGAATTGAAAAAAATCAACTTATCTTTATTTTCTCTGACCTCTAACTGAAATCTAGCATTTCTTTCACTTATGAAAGTGTGCAATAAATAAATTACAGTAGCATTCACTTCACCTGACTGGCAAAGAGGTCCATGGGACAAAAAAGATTAAGAACCCCTGCTCTAGAACCTGATGATTCATATGAATAGAGCGATTCTAGGATTCAGTTACAATACCATGCAAGCAAAATTTAGAGTTGTTAATGACAATGTAGGCGCTGAGATAGTTGCTTTCATTTCCTTTGCATTTCCTTTCAACTGATAAAAATGTACTTTTCTTTAAATAATAGCTTCTATGGATAATGACAGAATACTCCTAGATTGATTATAAAATATAGCACAGAAACCAAAGACATTCTAGTGCAGCCCAAGGTGGAAAGAAATAGTCTGCTCACATATTTAATTTTTTAAATAATACATATTCTCAAAGGATGAACCCAAAATAATCAATATTTCTCATATTAATAAATAGTATAGGGTTATAATTTGGAACACGATAGGGGAAGAGATGCTTATATTTCATGGAATTCTGGTACTTTAGATGCTTAAAACATCGCTAGGGTCATAAAGAGATCATTCCATTTTTAAGTCAAAATAGCAGTAACATAAACCCATAAATCTATGGATTGCCAATTATGCATATTATACATGCAGTTTTAAAGATATAGTCAAGCACATATCCATTCAGACAAACACTACCTCCGAATTTTTCCATCAATATTGGTTCATATATACCTACCACTTGAATTTTCAGATTCATCAACCCTGGAAATGCTTTCAAAGAAGCCTAGAACTCTCAACAACAAAAAGGTTCTACAGGTGACAACTTTAGAAGATAAAGATTTTTTTTCTCACGTGTCAGCCATGATGCTTCAACTGAAAATCAATGGTGTGACACTAAATAGTGGTATTCCTGGGCTTTGTCATAGATGAGCGGAAAGTTGATAAAATAACAATATTATTAAATAATAATCAGATTCCCACCAGAAATATGTTTTATTCTTGGCAGGGAAGGAGTTTTATGTTTCAGAAACTTCAGCCTAACAATGAACCAAGGCATCGCCTCATTAGGAATGAAGGTGGTATAAGCGAAATAATTTAAAATATAATTAAATATAAAAACAAAAGGTTGTTTTAGTATGGAAGAAATTTCCTCTTAGAAATGAATTAAGAAAAACATTTCTGGGAGGCGGATGGGTAAGTGCTTGCCTCCCACGTACAAGGTCCTGGGTCCAATCTCTGGTACTTCCTAAAAAAAAAAAGAAAAAGAAAGAAAGAAAGAAAAGAAAGAAAGGAAAGCATTTCCTAGGCTTTTGGAAACTGAATATTCAGAATGTTTTCATTCCAGGTACATGTGAATAGAGATAAAAATGTAGTGGTAGCCTGTCCCTAGCTTCCTTTAAGAGTGACATTTAAAAGTAGCCTGAACACACCATACAGAAGTTAATCACACATTGTCTTAAAATGCCAGTACTGTTAAAAGTTATATTATTTTGATCTCAAACAATCTAGAAGTAATCTAAGAACAAGCATCGTGTCTTATACTTTTTCTTTATGTCCTATATTATTATAGAGGTCGCTCAACTCCAATGACATGAACAAAGCACTTTTTATATAGAAAGAAAATTTTCTTGTTTTCAAAATAAAGATATGCATTTAACATGTAACTCTTAACTATGTAAGAGTTACTTACTATAAATAAAACTTTACTTACTATAAATAAAACTAATCAGTTCTGTTTGCTAAACAGAACTGATTAGTCAAGATATGATAGTTTTAGTAGAAAGAAATTCTCTTTAATACATACATTAAAGGCAACTAACTTATATGTTTATGATTAATTTTCCTTAAAAAGATCTTGTTAAAATAGATACAACAAAGAAGAAAAACAATTAATTAAGGAGATTCTCTGGATGATTTATAAATAAGTAGCCCAAAGGTTAATCACTAATCTCAGAGAAATGACATTTTAATTAAGTGAAAACATAATGTTTAAAATTTTCAATACAGCTCTTCCTTTTTATAAAGGATTAAAAATGTGTATGTTATTATCAAAAAGCAATTACTGAGGGCCCGGCTAGATAGCTCAGTGGATAAAGAGCTCGCCGGTGTACCACATGGGAGGCCCCGGGTTCGGTTCCCGGGGACCTCTCCGAGTGGGCAGACGGCCTTGAGAAAGGCAAGCCACCGTGGGCGGGGCAGAGCCGCCGTGGGCAAGGCAAAAAGCCGCCACGGGCAGGGCTGAGCCCCCACGGGCATGGCAAGGTC